>JAKSZT010053883.1:1027274-1085911 GCA_026826555.1 Tolypeutes matacus | reverse complement strand
AACCGCCAGGAGTTCATTGTCTCACAGAGTCCAACATGGAGGCACAGACTCACACAAACTCACACACACACAGCCAGCCAGCCAGCCAGCCAGCCAGCCATCCAGACGCACGTGCAGGCATAGACTCACGCAAACTCACACACACACATCCATCCATCCATCCATCCATCCATCCATCCATCCATCCATCCATCTATCCAGACACACGTGCAGGCACAGACTTACACAAACTCATACACACACACATACATACACACATACACAGCCATCCATCCATCCATCCATCCATCCATCCATCCATCCATCCATCCATCCAGACACACGTGCAGGCACAGACTTACACAAACTCATACACACACACACACATACACAGCCATCCATCTATCCATCCATCCATCCATCCATCCATCCATCCATCTATCCATCCATCCATCCATCCATCCATCCATCCATCCATCCATCCAGATGCACGTGCAGGCACGGACTCATACAAACTCACACACACACACACATACACACACACAGCCATCCATCCATCCATCCATCCATCCATCCATCCATCCATCCATCCACCTATCCATCCAGACGCACACATGCTCACACACCAAACACACACACTCCTCACTTTTAAACTGAAATCTTCTATCTAGAAGGATGGACTACGACTCTTGTGTGTTGGTTGTGGCAGGGCCCCTGAGCTGAGTGGGAAAGCGATGTTGACGGATACCTTGGAGTCTTCTCACCAGAGCTTGTGTGCTTTGTGTCTGGTAGAGCATAAGATGTTGAAACCTTCCTGGCCCACCAGGATCCTGCTATTCTGCATGTGGTTTAATCTTTCAGTAAGGAATAAGACCTCTGTCTATGTCAGTTCAAAGAGAAAAAACAAGGAAGTGTTGTTGGAACATTCTGGGAATTTTGTTGGAACATTCTGGGAATTTTGTAGCATCCTGAGGTAATAGTGACTCCTTTCTTGTAAATGAACAGGAGGTCCTGTTTTGATGATATAATTTTTACATGTCCCAATGAGCTGGCTGCTAAGCCTGGTAAGGGCAGTGATGGGATTTGAAAGGCACCTGTTAGCAGCAGGTCCTACTGTGAACAATTAAACCTCTGGCAAAGGAAACAGTAGCTTAATCATCGTGTGTATTAATATTCCCGGTCTTGATGTTCCCCAATGTTTAAAACAACAAAAAAGTGCTTTTGTAACGGATTGGAAACCACTGGAGCCTACTAATGCATGCCAGCTCCTGGAGAGCCTGGAATTGAAGTCAATTTGCCTTAATAAAGCTGTTTAACATTAATTTAAGGTGGACTTGGGCCAGATTTAGGAAAACTAAGAAACATGTAGTGGCTGGGCACAAGTGAGAATCCTTCTGAGTTAGGAAAGCAGGAGAGCCAGCTACCGCTACTCCTTAAAACCAATGAACACTATCCCAGGTTCCCCAGGGAGTGACTATTCTCACCACTCTTACAGTACACCTGCTGTGACTCCTCAAACTATTTTCATGGACGTTTCATCTTTTTATGCTGCTACTGTAGAGTAGGTATTATTAAAATTTGCTTTATAAGATTTTCTTGATGCTCATGAAACTCTTTGAATCTTTTGAAAATTGTCTTTCTATTTTAAAGAGATATTTCATAAATGAGGATAGTGCTGTTCATTTGGGGACGGGAGGGAGTCTTGGAAAGGAGAAGTATACCTGGCTTTTCTTTTTTTTTTATTGTGGGTAAAAATCAAAATTTTCACAATACATACCAATATTTGTAAAATGATATATACATATATATGCATATATGTATATGTGCTTACATAAATGTTATTTTTATGTATATATATATATATTTATACCTGGCTTCTCTTACCCCAATCAACTGTTCCTACAGGTGAGACGACATTGGCCCTGCCAGAAAGATTGCCTGTTTAAATTAAGGTTTTAAAAGTTGTCAGGATTGAGAAACTGCTCTGCTAAATTCTCTGAAGCAGAAAGGATTTTCCAACAAAAAATCTTTCATTCTCTACTTTTGTTCTTAAATACCATCCAGCCATGAAACGTGTACTAAATATTTAGGAGAACTTAAAAGTCCACCTTGAGTGTGCCGTGGTGAAACCTGCCTGTGCTCTGTCAGCGCTTCCCTGCTCATCATCAGAGCAGCTCTGGGCTCTGCCACCGGGCGGCGGGGCCGACCACCACCAACTAGCCGTAGCCCCCCACCACCCCAATATGATTTTTTTTTTTAAGATGCTTAGATTACATAAATGTTACACAAAAATTACGGGGATTCCCATGTTCCCCACCTCCCACACCTCCCATAACCTCCCACATAAACATCTTTCTTTAATGTGGCTCATCACCTGCAATGGATATACACATCCTGGGGCTCTGCCACTAAGTGGGGACCACAGTTCACACTGTAGACCCCACCCTCTCCAACTCAGTTCTGCATGGTATATGCTGATGTAAAATGGCCTATATCTGTCATTGCAATGTCATTTTAAGAATAAAAATGCTCTTAAAGGGTAAGAACTGGGGGCAGTTTATTTCTTGGTTCCATGTTGTAACGTAGAACCTGTCTTCAGCTTCCCACTAAAAATACTTTCCACTCTTTGTTGAGTTCCAGCTCCCTGCTGGGCACTGTGCTAGACATTCCATAGTCCACTGAATTATGTATTCTTCGTAGCAGACTTCTATGCATGCTATGGCTCCTCTGTTTTCATAGGAAGACAATGGAATCTGGAGAGGGTGAGTAGGACGGGCAGCACCACGGAGCGGGCAGGGGATGGGTCAGGAATGTGAATCTGCAGAAAGGCTCTGTCCTGTGCAAACCCTTGCTCATCGCCATTGTATTGCCACCGACGTCGCCATTGCCCTTTTGTTGTTTTGCTTAGAAACCCAGCGTGGTGAGAATCGCTTCCTGCACACTCTGTGTTTGTCAAGGTAAAATATTAGTCATCCTAGCATAGTGTTCTGACGTGGAGTGTGCCTGGAAACTTCCCAAACAAGTAGAGAAGAAAACAGGAGCCACAGGATCAACCCTGCCTATTGAAGAGACAGTTTGTTCTCCAGAATTGGAGAAATATAAACTGGGGTTCAGTGAGTGCAGAAATCAAGGTGCAGACCCCTCAACATGCACAGAGCATGGATGAAAGCGTTTATCTCGTGTCCTAAAGCATGATGGCAAGTGATGTGAGGATCCACTCATTCATTCATTCATTCATTCAATCAATCATCACTTATTGCCCAGGCAAGGTGCTATGCCCTGGAGATACTCACTGAGGGCCAAAGTCTCTGCCCTCATGGAGCTTATATGCTACTAAGAGAGCAGAAAATAAATAAATGAATAAATAAACACTTAAACATATATTCTCTCAGCTCTACAGAGAAAGCAGGGTAAGAGTATTGGAAGGTTCTAGACTGGAGTGGATGTGACTATTGTGCACAGCAAGGCCAGGGATGTCCCCACTGGGAAAGGTAGATGTGAGCAGAGACCAGAGCAGGAGAAGGAGTCTGTCTTGGAAAAACTGGTAGACATGCATTGAGGGCAGGGGGTAGCCAGTGCAAAGGCCCTGAGGCTGAAGAATGCTTTGAGGAAAGGCGGGAGGAGGGGGGTGAGGTTTGAAAAGGATGAGCAATGGAAGAGTTGCATTTACTGAAGTCAAAGAAGTAGTCAGGGGTCCGTCCTGTGGGTTTTATGGATTATAGAGTGGGCTCTGTACTTTACTCCAATTGAGATGGGAGCCATTGAGTGTTTGAGGAGGGGATAATTCTTTAAAAGAATTGTCCTGGCTAAATTATAGGGAAGAGACAAGTGCAGGAGCAGCACCCCAATTAACTGAAACTTGATGGTGCTGGCTTGGTCCTGGGTGGAGCAGTGGGGTAGGAGGTAAGAAGTGGTTAAAGTCTGGATATAATTTTAAGGTAGGATCAGCAGGGTTTGCTCCTGGATTGACTCTGGGCTATAAGAGAAGAGCCAGTGGCTTCAGCCTGAAAACACAGAAGGCTGGCGATGCCATCGAATGAAGAGGGGAAGACTTAAGAGGTGGACTGAGTTGGTGGGCCAAAATTCAGGACTGGTAGATGGGCATAGAAGTTCAAGATTGCCTTGCTGTGGGCTGCAAGCCCCTGGGACTGCTCCAAAATGCACCCCAAGCCCTCCCCGTGCCGTCTCCAGATCCTCCCCTGCTGAAGGCAGCAAACAGAAGCAGGCTGCACTGACCCGGTGCCCGAAAGCCAGCCCAGGAGCTCTGAGCAGAAAATAGAACACGTGGATCCGGAGAGGACATTTCCCTACAAGCGAGAAGCCCTCCAGGCTGCCCTCCTGCTTGGGTCAAAGGGGGAGTCCCTTCTCTCTTTTCCTTCCCCTGTTCGGTTCCCCACATCAGCTGAAGCTGAGAGTCAACCCTGCTCTCCAGGCCACATTCTCTGTGGTCATTGGCAAGGGGATTTTTATCGTAAACATCTCCTATTGTTGTCCAGAAGCTCTCAGGACTCCCTCTCTTTCTTTTAAACTTAAATATATATTTTTGTTTTTTTAAAGATACTTAGATTACATAAATGTTACACAAAAAATATAGGGATTCCCATATGCCCCGCCCATTCATTGCAATTGATAAACGCATCCTGGGGCCTTGCCACTGAGCGTGGACCACAGTTCACACTGTCGTCTGCTGTCTCTCCCACACGGTTCTGCAGGCCACGGGAAGACACGTAATGGCCCGTATCTCTCCTTGCAGTGCCATTCAGGACGCTTCCCAAGTCCCGAGAAAGCCCGCATATTGGCTGCCCGAGAAACAGCTTCTGGCCTTTTTATTGGATTCTAAAAAGTGCAGCTCCAGCCCCCAGCCGGCTCCTGCTGCTGCCCTGTCCCCCAGCTAGCGCTTTCCTCCGCTGATGAATATTTGTGAGTCAGAGGAGAGGAGGGGACGCCCCTTTAACCACACTGCACTTGAGGACCCTCTTCTTTCATTAACCAGCGCGCACTCAGCACTTACTACGCACCAAACACTCTCCTTGACCCTGGGGTGCAAACAACCGCGAGACACCGACACGCCTCGGGCCCTGTCGTGGTTCCCTGAGCTGCCGGCAAAGTACCACAGACTGGGGGCCACGCTCTCTGAACCCGCTCCCTGCGCTGTGCTGTCGCGCTCTGCCTCGGCCGTCACGGGGTGCTCTCCCCAGGGCCGGCGTCCTCCCTTCCCTTCTTCTAAGTGCCCCGGTCAAATTGGGACAAGGGCCACCCTAATCCCAGGTGACCTCACTTTAACTTGCCTAACTCCATCTGTAATGGCCCTATTTCCAAATAAGTTCCCCTTCTGAGGTCTTAGGGGTTAGGACTTTGACAGACCTTTTGCAGGGACACAGTTGAACCCATCCCATCTAAAGCATTTCTTTCCAGACCATTCTAATTGCCTGAGGACTCCTGCTGGGCAGGAGACTTCCAGACCCTCGGCTTTTCCTCCTCGGCTCCTGGTGGGTAATGGGCAGAGAAATGAAGAGCCATCTTACTATGCAGAGGCCCATCTTGTTTCAAACAATAACGTGGTCAGGAAAGAGGCAGAGGTGACCGGAAACGGAGAGGTGACTGTGAACCACTGAAGTTCCACTTTCTAATCAAGCACACGATAAAAAGTTTGTATCTCTTCTCAGAACGAAGATGACTTTCCCAGGTTTTGTAACTTCTATGAAAGGTACTCACAGGACAGTGACTTTAATGGATAAAAAGATTAGAATCTGGACTCAATTGCATGTGCAGAGATTGAAACAAAGACTCTGGTCTTTCCCTCACTTGGACACTGGGAAAAGTCAGGGACATGAGTTGGGACATTTTGTTCTAAGCGATCCCACTGGGGGCCTCGGGAAGCCATCTGTTTGTTTCTGAAAGATCCAAACTTGGCTCACAAGTCTTGCTCTCCACCTGTTGGCTCAGGCCCCCGCTGTAAGCCAAGCTCTGTCCTAGGTGGTGGGGAAGCAGCTGTGAACCCCACACGGCCCACTCTGCTCTCCTGGTGTTCCCAGGCCCACGGTCTCCTGTTGTGCTGAGCTCTTCTTAAAGTGAGATTCTGCAACAGCTTCCGTCATTGGCTTCCTCTTTTCTGGGCATTAGAGAATTTTTTGATCTATACTTGGCCATTTGCCAAATTTGATTCCACGCTTCATGGAAGAAGGGATTTGGAGACTTGGAAGCAAAAAGTTCTATTGTGCCAGATGAAGGGACACCTTTCTTTGTTTCTTATGCATGAAAAGCATAAATTGCTTTCACAAGATGATCCAGTCTTTGATACACAAATATGCAATCCTCCCAGAAGTCATGTCCTCTGCCTTACAGCTCAACTCAAACAGCCTCATTTGTCTTACCAAAGCCTCAGCCCCACAGCAGAGACATGTGTGGGTCTGGTAGATAACCAGCTGGGGACCCAGCATCCCAGGGGTTTATCTGCTTTTACATAAATAAAAAAAATACATAGGAAGGATGCTCCCAAACAAAGCATGTTATGTGTTTTGGACACACTTTAAATGAGATTATTATAGACTGAGAAACTGTCCCTGCTTTAATTAGAAAAATCTTGGTGCTCATACTGGGAAGCTAATTGGCATCATCAAAGCATTGAATGATTCCTAATTTTACTAGTTAGAGGCACACCTGGTGACTCCGTCTCTCAGTGAGCGATACCCAAAGGCTCGGGCAAAGAGGATATAAAAAGTAACAGCTGCGGTGATGTGCCTGTGAGCTAAATCCCCCAGCTTGGACTTTGCCAGCTGCCACGTGGCTGACCCAAGAAAACTGCAGCCAGAGGGAGAGAGAACGAAGCGAGGAACCCAATCAGAGGCAGGTCCGCCTCCTTCAGTGAGGCGGGGGAAGCTTGGGCTGGCGCAGAGGGTCCTCGGGGGTGGAATTTCAAGGAAAGTGAGGTACCTGCGATGCTTTCAGACCTTTTCATGCTAAAGTTGGAAGGCAAGAGGGACAAGAATAACAGAATGTGGGGAAATGGGACACTTGAGCTCCTGCAACTCTTAAAGGAAAGGACGGAGGAAAAAGTAGGGATGTTTCTACCCTTTACCCCATGATTAGAAAACCGTAGAATGCACAAATTTCTCCTGAGATGATGTGGGTGCAGAGTCACGGCCTTGCCTGCAGAGACTCTGACCCAGGGGCTCAGGCGGGAGCCTGGAGCTGCTTCCTTCTCCGCTCCCCTCAGGAGACCGTGCTTCTCGGCTCCACGCGGTGGCCCTCAGGCTGCCTACAGACAGTTTTAGAATCAGTTACAAGAACCAGCCGGCGTTAGACCCCGAGTTTGCAATACTGCCTGTCACCCCGCTCTTCAAATCTCACACTCAATTGAACAGAAATAATTTTGCGCTTCTGCAGGATAGGTGCAGAATATTCTCACCCAAGCTGATGAGTATAAAGCAGAAACAGTCTTAGCGCTGGGCCTAACAGGAACTTTGTATTTCTGAGGTGTAGGGGAAAAAAACAAACAAACAAAAAACAAATCTTGGCAATCCCTGGTCCTGATTAAAAGCTCTTTCTTCTCTGTCCCAACCTGCCTTGCAGTTTGGGAAGAGCCCCTCCGACCCTCCCCCCACCCCTAAGCGTGGCAGATTCCTTATCTGCAGATGTTTGGCTGCTGCCCCCTGTCCCAGGACGTCTGTGGATCAATTTGTTTCTCTGAATGGAGCCGTTCGAGTAACTGGTGCATTGTACAAGTGCAGGCTCCGGCATCGCTAATACGGAAAATTCTCGGAGCTGAAACCAGCCCAAATGGGGGATGATGGCTTAATTCCCTTCTCCTCCTCCACGGGGCTTTTCCACAGCATTTTGAAGCCATCCTGCTGGAGATGTCAAAGACATTTTGCCAAAGTAGGGCACAGGTGACTTCACCAGGTCAAATGGCTCCTAAAGTCTTATCCGTAAGTACCAGTCTTCTTAGTAAATATCCCTTTGGACTTCAAAAGGTGTAAAACAGATTCAGAAGGAAATAGGGTGAGCTCACTTGGCAGGTGGCGTGAGGAACGCATCCTTAACTTGAGTTGCTTTGAACCAGATCAATGGCAGAGAGAAGGAAACTGGGTTTTTATTTTTTGGTTTGTTGACATTAAAAACAGTATATTCCTTTCTTTGAAGACGCAGGGAGAATGTCTTAGCCGAGACAAAGACATGAATGGGAATAACTTATCTGTGGTTCCAGGGAGAGGGAGAGAGAGAAAAAGGAAGGAGGGAGAACCAGGAAGGCCGGTTGCAATATAAGTAGCTGGTTGCGATATTGAGCAAATAAAAATACAGTGTGCCCAGTTAAGTTTAAATTTCAGCTAAACAACAAATTTAATTTTTAGTATAACTATGCCTCATGCAATTTGGGGGCTATACTTATACCAAAATTAATTGTTTATTGAAATTTGAATTTAGCTGGGCATCCTATATTTTTTCTGGCAAGCTTCATCACATAGGAACCTCTGAGGAGCCTCCTGGTCTCAGAACCACCTGCTCGGGGCACGAGCAGGGAGGCATTCATCCAACGCTTCCCATCCCCAGGGCTCAAGGGATGACCCATGGGGTGTTACTATTCTATGCTTCTGGATGTTCGGACGTGAGAGCTGAGCAGGTTTGCATAAGGTTCTCAGAGCCCAGGGAACGTCGGTGAACCCTGGGATGGGAGTCCAGCGTGGACCACGAGCCTGTCAGGCTGCACCTGCATAAAGAAGTTCAACGACTGAGCGCAGCTGGTCAGCACCGCAGAGGCTGGGAGAAGAGCGAGGCCGAGAGGGTGTGAAGTGGTGCCCTGGAGGGTAAATGTAACCCTGCATGTGTTCATTTATTGATTCACCCAATACATGCAGGTGATGCGCCTGCCCTGTGCAGGGACTGCAAGACCGACCCAGCCCTGCCGCGTAGGAGCTCTTGGTCTCCTGGAGAGATGGGTGCAAATAATCCAGCACGCAGGCTCACGGTGGCGAGGTCTTCTGCTTTGCTCACAGCCGTGTCACCACGGCAGGTGCTCACGGGCAATTATTGCTGGAAAATTCTCATTATAGGGAAATAAGTCAGCGTGTAAGGGATGGGGAGCCTTCAAGAAGAGGAGAAGGCGTCGCCAACCCTGAGACAGGGAAGGAGCAGTGCATTCAGGAGCTGAAGGGCGGCCAGTGTGGGCGGACAGCAACAGAAGGGAGGGCACGCGAGAGGAGCGAGGAGGCCTGGGGCCTGGGGCCAGGGTGAGAACACGAGTCTCACTGCCAGGGAAAATGGGAAACCCGGAAGGAGTTTTACACCGTGGAGAGCTATAATCCAATCTGCACGTTTTTAAATTAAGTTTTTTTATTTTGAAATAAGTGTACATTTGAATGAAGATGTAAGAAATAATACAGTGGGATCTTGTGTCACCTTTGCAAAGTGACCTTTTGCAAAGTTACAGTGCAATATACAACCAGGATGTGACACTGATACGGTCAAGATACAGAACATCTGCATCCCCACAGGGTCCCCTCCTATTGCACTTTTAGAGCCTCCCCACTTCCGTCCTGCCCCAGCCCCTCTGTAACCCCAGGCAATTACTCAGCTGCTCTCCATTTCTATAATTTTGCCATTTCAAGAATGTTCTATAAGTGGCATAGTACAATATCAATCAACACAATTTCCTGAAGGTTCGTCAAAGTTGTGTAGATCAAGAGTTTATTCTATTTTTATAGCTGAGTAGTATTCCATTAAATGGAGGTACAACCAATTGTTAACCACTCACTTGCTGATAGACATCTGGGTTTTTCCAGTGTGGGGCTAAAATGAATGAACCTGCAGTAAACACTCATGTGTTGGTTCATGCGAACTTAATCTTCATTTCTCTGGGATAAATGTCCAGGATTTCAATAGCTGAGTCATATGATAGTTGCATGTTTAGTCTTTTTTAAAAGAAAATGCCAAACTGTTTCCCAGGGGGACTGAGCCAGCAATGAATGAGTAATCCTGTTTCTCTGCAACCTTGCCAGCATTTGGTATTGCCATCACTTTTTATTTTAGCCATTCTGTATGCAGTGATATCTCATTGTGGTTTCAATTTGCATTCCCTTAACAGATAATGATGGTGAACATGTTTTTACATGCTTTTTTGCTATCTCCATACCCTCTTCAGTGAAATATATCTTCATGTCTTTTGTACATTTTCTAATTAGATTGCTTTTTTTAACTGTTGAGTTTTGAGAGTTCTTTATATATTCTAGATACTAATCCTTTGTCATATATAAGGTTTGCAAGTACTTTATCCCAGTCTGTAGCTCTGTAGCTTGTCATCCTCTTAACATGGCCTTTCAGAGAATAAAGTACTTTTATTTTGGTAAAGTCCTATGTGTTAAAGTTTTCTTTTATGGGTCTTGGTTTTGGTGTCAAGTCTAAGAATTTTTTGCCTGTCTCCTAGGTTTCTTACTAAGTTTGTTTTTTGTTGTTGTTGTTTTGTTTTGGTTTAGTTTTACATTTAATTCTGTGATCTATTTTGAGTTAATTTTTGCATAAAGTATGAGACTTATCTTGAGGTTCTTTTTCTGCCTATGCATGTCCAGTTACACCGGTATCTTTTGTGGAAAAGGCTACTTTTCTTCCATTGAATTGTTTTTGTACCTTAGTCCAATATCATTGAGGCATATCTGTGTGGGTCTGTTTTCAGGTTCTCTATTTTGTCCCATTGGTTTGTGTGTCCATCCTTCTGCCAATGCCACAGTGTCTAAAATACTGTAGTTAAAAAATACATTTTGAAGTCAGGTAGACTGAATTCTCTCTATTTATTCTTCTTTTTCAAAATTCTTTCAGCTGTTCTTGTTTCTTTGTCTTTCCATATGAATTTTAGAATAATCTTGTATATAGCTACAAAAATCTTCTGAAATTTTCATGCAAATAATGTTAAACCTTCATATCAGTTAAGGGACAATTGACATCTTTACTATGTTGAGTCTTCCAATCAATGAACATGGTATATCTCTCTATTTATTTAGATCTCTCTTGCTTGCTTTCATCAGCATTTTTCAGTTTCCAGCATACAAGTCCTGTAAAAGTTTTGTTAGATTTACACATATTTCATTTTTTGAGTGATTGTAAATGTTTGTATTTTTAATTTCAGTTTCCACATGTTTATTGCTAGTATATAGAAACACAACTGAATTTGGCATGTTTATTTGTATCTTGTGGCCTTGCAGAAATGACCTACTAATTCCAGTTTTTATGTTCATATTTTTGTAGATTCCTTAGGATTTTCTACGTAGATAATTATGTCATACACAAATAGGCACAGTTTTGTTTCTCCCTTATCTCTTCCTTTCCAATATGTATGCCTTTTATTTCCTTTACATGCCCATTATACTAGCTAAAACTTCCAGCACCATATGGAATAAGAGTGGTGAGAGCAAATTGCCATTCCCTGTTCCCATTCCTGGGGAGGTGTCCAATTTCTCACCATTAACTCTCATGTTAGTTGTAGATTTTTTTTTTTTTTTTTTTTGTAGATGATTTTATTAAGTTAAAGAAGTATTCCTCTATACCTATTTTTTCTGAGAGTAGTTTTTAATCATGAATGGGTGTAAGATTTTTTTCAATGCATTTTCTTTGTCAATCACATGATTTTTCTTCTTTAACCTGTCAAATGGTAGATTACACTGATTGATTTTTGAATATGGTACCATTCTTACACCTTGAGAATAAACCCCACTTGGTTGCAGTGTGTAATTCTTTTTATTTATAGCTGATTCTATTTGCTAACACATTATGAAGGGTTTTTTTCACTTATTTTCATAAGGGATATTGGGGTACAGTTTTTTATTTTGTGATTTTATATGGTTTTGTTATCAGGGTAATACAGCTCAATGAAACAGAGTTGGAAGTGTTCTTTCATCTTGTATTTTCTGGGAGAGATTGTATAAAACTGGTATTAATTATTCTTTAAACATTTGGTGGAATTCTCCAGTGAAGCCACAAGAGTGGATCTGCATTTTTAATAGAGCACTTAGGCCATTGGGTGCAGAGCGAGCTGGAAACTTTCAGACAATATGGCAGAACAATTGGCAGTGGAAATGCCCCACCTGCTTGAAATACAAGGACATGCTGGATAAACTGTAACAGGCAAACATTAGAGAGGGGGAAAAATAAGATATACAGAAGGAAAAACTAGAAACTGTTGGCAAGATGAGAAAGTATAAAAAATGAACAGGTAGATTTGAAAAATAACATAAGAGAAAGTCTAGAAAAGAAAATTATGAGAAAAAAAAGTGATATTCCCTGAATGGGTTGAAAAAGAAATTAGATAAAGATTAAAAGAACAGTAATGAAGTTAAAGATTGAGTAAATCAGCCAAAATGTTGCACAGAGAGAAAAAGAGATAGAAACTTAAAGAAAAGATAATGAAGATTGAATAAGAAATCTTAAAAGAAGCCTAAAAGGAGTTCCAGAGGGAGAAAAAAATAAAAGGCAGCATTATAAAAAATAAGGACTGAGAATTTTCCCACATTGAAAAACGACCAAACTTTGAAGGAGTAGAATATAAAAACAAATCCAAATCTAGAAGCAGTGTAATGAAACTGCAGAGGACTAGGGGAAAAAGAGCTGATTTTAAGCGTTCCAAGAAAGAAAAGGTAAATTATCTATGCAGGAATGACAATTAGAATGAGAGTATAACAAATGCTATACAACATTGCAAAGATGTTTCAAAGGGCTAAGGGAAAATAACGATCTAGAATTCCATACTGAGCTACAGACTCAAGGTCGAAATCTAAATAAAAACTCTCATATGTGTGTTTCAGACATATAAATCAAGAGATTTTATATTCCCAGGCTTTCTCTAAAATAACTTTGGAAGGAAGTTATTTTTATAAAATAAAATATGTAAATATATATAAATACCAAGAGTTGGCAAAGGCATTGAAAGACAGGAACTCTCATATGTTGCTGGTGTGTGTGTGTCTTGATACAAGTGCTTTGGAGAGCAGTTGGCAACTAGGAAAGCTGAAATATGTAACCATAAAACCTATAAATGCTGCTTTTCTGTTTATGACCTAGACAAGAAACCTTTGTATGACTGGCACAGAGATGTCCCTTGCAGCATTGTTGGTAAGAGAAGAAAAATGAAATAACCTAATGCTCAACCACTGGGGTATGTGTAAATAAATTGTGGTATTGTTCTATGATGAATACTATTCAGCCAGTGGAAAAAATGATTTTGTTGGATTTGAATCAGCCTGGATAGTGTTCCAAAATTAGGTTGAATTTAAAAGGCATTACAGAATTATATATACAGAATGCACTAACTCAATCAAATATTCACATACAATACTGAGAATGCTTCATGGATTAATGTTATACCTGGGTGTGTGTTAGTGGGTGTGTGTATGTAGTTCATGCAGGATGAAGGGTTGGAGCTGGAGAGGAAACTGCAAACCACATAGAAGCAAGACCCCTGAGAATAGCCAAGATGATTGTTTCAGTATCTATTGTTGTGTAGCAAAACATCCCCAGACCGAGGCTTAAAACAATGACTTTTTCCATTTTTCTTTCTGTGAGTTGACTGGCCAGCTTTGCTAGGCTTGCCTGGACTCACTCGTGTGGCTGCACTCAGATGGCAGCTCGTCTGGGGTCTGCAGGGAAGGCTGGGATGGCTGAGCCACTCTCTCCGTGTGGCCTTTCAAGGCAGGTTTCTTCATGGCATGCCCTTCCCAGGCAGCATTCTGAGAGGACAAGCACCAGTGCACAAACTCTTATCAAGCCTCTGCTTGCATCACATTTGCTGATGTCCCATTGGCCAAAGCACATCCCGTGGCCAACCCCAGACTCGATGTAAGCAGGAAATGCACAAGGAAATTCACTGGGGCCATTGCTATAACAATCTACCATAACAATCTTGAAGACTTTAAGATAACACGATAGGGATCAACAGAAAGCTACACAGAAAAACCAGCAAACAACCTCAGGGGAGGATAAAAGAGATGAAAGCTACTGAAGAACAAAGTGGGGCAATTTTCCCTACTATAAATCAGGAATTACTATATAGGGTAAGAGGATCTTTTAAAAAATTACCAAAAGCACTAACTATAAAATAAAAGATCACTAGATTTGATTACATTAACATTAAGAATGTTTATCAAAAGACACCCTAGAGAGAGTGAAAAAACGTGGAGTAAGAGGTCTTGTAAGAGTCACCATCATTAGAGAACCAGTGCCAGATTGTAGAAAGAACTCTTATTAATTGAGAAGATGGACAAGCCAACAGAAGGCATCCAAGGTCTAATGGAGCATTACGCAGGCATGACAGAAAGATGAGACTTAATTGGCCAATAAACACAAGTGGAGACACCCAACTCAATAAATAATTAGGAAGATACAAATTAGCACCACAGTGAGATGCTGATATACACACACATCAGAGGGGATAAAGCTTAAAGGTCTGGCAATAGGAGGTGTTGGAGAAGATGTGGAGTCACAGGAGTCCTCATTTCCCATTGTGTGTGTGTGTGTGTGTGTGTGTGTGTTTACACATGGATCAGGATACCTGCACAGGGAATTTTCAGAGCAGCAAAGTGACAATATCCCAAAAGTCTGTCAACTGTAAAATGGATAACTAAATTGTGGAACCCTGGAAGTGAAAATGAGTAAGCTACAGCTATACATACCTCCATGTACAAATCTCACAAATAAATGATCAGCTAGAGAAGTGAGTCACAAGGAGCACATGCATCCTGATCCCCTTTATATCAAGCTCTATAGCAGGCAGAATCTAAACTCTGTGGTTCAGGGCTGCATATATAGGTGGCAAAGCAGTAAATAAAAGCCAGAGAATCATTATCCAAAAGAAGCCAGGATAGCAATGCACTCTGAGGAGAGAGAGGAGGTATGTTTGGGAGAGAGGCATGGTGATGTCAGGCATTCTCCACATCCCTGGCCAAGGCATTTCATGACCTGGGTGATGGTTATACAGTTGTTCCCTTTATAATTACTCTTGAAAAAATAAAAGGGATGGCTTGAAAGTGGCAAGAGTAGGTGAGGAACATCAAAGAAGGGGCTCTTGCAAAACAGACCAGTTCCTTTTAGGGTGAAGGCACTGGAGATGGAGAAAGCTTTATGCACAGGATGGCTGTCTGGAGATAAAGTTGGGAAGACTTAATGATGTAGAAGGTGATGGAGAAAGAGGCAGCAAGAGTGAATCCTTGATTTCTGGCATGTTTACCTGGGTTATGGTGGGCCATTTGCTCAAATATATGCAATAGACTTTGCAGCAGAAAATTGGGGGGGTTAACTTTTTTACTTTGTGGTGCATTTGAGACAGTCAGATGAAGATGTCAATTAGGTAAACAGATATGTGGTGTTGGTGCTCAGAGAAGATGCTGGAAGTGGAGATACAAATTTCAAAGTTGCGTGTGCACAAGTGTGGATGAGAGTGTCTGGGGGGAGTTGAGAGTGAGAGGAGAAGGCTGTCAAGGAGAGAGTTTTGAGGTGCTCCAGCTGGGTGGAGGGAGAGGCAAGGGCAGCTGGGAGAGAAGCCTGGAGAGTATGGTGGCCCAGAAGCCAAAGGAGGATATCAGTTCAAGAAGAAGACGATGGTTTGATGTGATGAATGTAGAGAGGGGATGTGTAATGAAGACGAGAGATGAGCTTCACATTGGGGACACAAAAGTTGTTTCAGCTTTAATCTGAATCGCCTCCATGGCTTGGTGCAGGAGTGTGAACATCAGCATGGTTTCTCCAGGGTTATTAGTAAAGGCATGTACACTACGAGGTCAAGAATCGGGCTTCCCGGTGTGGACGCACGTCGATGCTGCTTGTTTCACGTGCCCCTGCCTGTTCAGCACCTGGGACAGCGGCGTGGGTCCTCAGGTCTGTTGAAGGCAAGGACCTGAACTGAGCGTCCCAGAGTTTTCCACACCAAACTAGCCACAACTGACGTCATTTAGCTTCCACTTCTTGTAGCAGCCTTTTAAACATTCCCACCTGAGCAGAGATGCAAGTTTGAGGAAAATACGCTCGTGATACATAAACTGTTTTAAGCAGTCTCTCTTATAATGAAATGGATTCACAGCAAGCTGATAACTAACTGCATTCTATCATGTCCATAAGTAGAAGTTAACACTGAGCTTCTCCTTTACCCACCAGGGCTGGACAGTCTCTTAACAAATGTCAGTGAGAGAAGGGAGTGATGGTCATTGAGGGCCAGGTGTGGATTTCATATACTCTGCCTCCATTATTCTTCACCATCTACTTTTGAGGCTGGTAGGTTGATCCCCAACAGCAGACTGGGAGCCCCATACTCCCGGCCCCATATCTGGTGAATTGGCAGCTGGAATGTGCTCCCAGTCTCTCTGTGTTCAAAATCCCTGGCCTTTCCACTAAACCCTCCTGTCTTCCAGAACCATCTTGAAGTATAAACTCACAAGGCACAATGCTCATGGATCAGCTGCAAACTAAGGACATTCCAAGTGGAATTTGTGACTTTGCATGCAACTGAGGACCTGACTCTCACTCCTTCACACTTCTCTCCAGACACTTTCGATGTCCTCCAACGTCTAGAGCTGTTTAAGAATATCAAGAGTGAGTCTCCTGAAGCACCCAATGATAAGCCCAGCCTGTGCACGGTAAAGGCTTAGAACAGCAACAAGGGAGGGAGGATAAAAAAAGAGTTAGAAATTACTGCCTTCAGTTAGACCCAATCAGGTCCCTGCCTCCTCCTCCTGGAAGCCTTCCTTGATATTCATCTTCTGTTGGGACTCTTCCTCCTCCAATTTCTGTAATACACATTACCTGAACTAACAGTGTGTGCGTATCCTATATTACTTTGCTATCTTAGGTGGCTTTGCCCACCCCACCAAAACTCATGGTTTCCTGGGGGTTGAATAGACACTCTTTCTGGCATGGTATATTACAAAGATCCCAATCCCACAGAATTTAAGAAATAATAGAGGTGCCAATCCTAAATGCTTTACGTAGATTATTTCTTTTAATCTTCATATGCAAAAAAAAAATATCTGGTCCAATTTACAGATGAGGAAACTGAGACTCACAGAGCCCAAGTCGCACAGTACTGGAAAGGGGGTGGGGGTGGGATTCCAACCTTAGCCTCTGAAATGAAAGCAAAATTCCCTTAAGAATCATCCCCATATGACTTATCACTTGAAAAGGTTTGCCTTCCAGTACTCTTAAACCTTTTGGATGAGTATGAGGTTTGAAGGGAAGCAAGAAACAGGTCAAGATTCATTCAAACTTATTGCCAAATGGTTGTCTTGGGTTTAATCAATCCTGGAATTTTCTGTTTTCCTCTGCTGTGTTCCTCAGCTGGAGCTCTTTCTCTGAAATGAATGCAGAGGAAGCAGCTCATTAAGAGAAGAAGCATATTTGTTCCTCTGCTTGATACTGTGGAAGCTAAAGATTTAAATCTGAGAGAGTTGGTGGGACATAGGCGAGAAAACAAAAGAAATAGCAATTTTGAAAGCACAAGGATTAGCCCAGAGGCTGTTCTGTTTTCTCATCCCATCGCTTGTGCACATAGGGTTTTATGTATTGCATCTCCTACATTTTATTACGATTATTACTTTTCATCAATTACAGAGGCTCATTTGCAGTATACTACAGTGAGTAGATATTTTGTTATGAATGCTTTTATATGCAAACTGTGCATCTTAAAGTGGAAATGACAGCCATTGTGGAGAGCAAAACCTTTGCCTTCAGGAGGCAAAGCGTCATCTTTACCCAGATACTGCATGGAGGGACATCTGCATCCAGTAAAAAGTGAGATGACCCAGATTGAGTAATGGATGCTCTTTCTGGTTTTATTTTTATTTTTTACCTCCAAATCCTATAGACTGAAATGCAGATTTAGCCCTAGAATCAATTCCTGAATTGTCGGCACAAGTTTCAGGTGGTTAGAGACACAGTGTGAGAGAGAAAAGCATGAAAGCAACCAGCAGAGCCATTTGCAAAGGGGAGAAAAGTTTTCTGCAATTTTCAAAGCTTTGATTTATTGCCACATTCAAGAATTAATTATAGCCTGAGGTCTCTGAAATGAAGAGAAAAAAAGAAACAATATGACAATTGCACATCTGGTGGAAGGCACAGCTGCTTCTGCTTAGGAGCGCTGGCCCCGTCCCTGGTTGGGGATGAACTAAAGCAAATGGTCCTTCCTTGCTGGCTGTCTCCTGGGGCCAGAGAGCCATCAACATTTGGAAGATGATTAGCATCTTTTTTCCCTGTGGGTCCTAGGGAGAAAATCACATTCTCAATATAGCTGGCATCTGTGGCTACAGTTTTAAAATGAAGATATACAGCCTGGTGGTCTCTGGTTTCTGCTCAAGGTAACCTCTGCTGACTCATTATGTACTTAATAAGATCTCTTGTCGAGGCAATGAAAAATGGCTTTGTGCTGAGATGCAAGCAGGCTGAGAAAAGGAAAGGGAGGAAGGGAATGGTTTTAGAAACGAGATGAGATTGTTCCCCCTCATCTGAATCCATAGCCAGCACAACCATCAGCTCAGAGTGCTTACTATCACCCCAGCCAGCAAAACTCAGGGGAGGGAGCTGAGGCTCTCTGCTTAATAGTCTCGGTTATTTGCAGCTGACTCAGAGGAGAGGGAAGTAGTCTCTCGCCAAGTTCACAGTCAAGTTCTTTCCCGGTGCTACGTGCAGCTGCATTGAGGATGCAGGCTTATCCTTCCTCTTCAGCATAGGGAGTCAATTATGGGAATTTTAGGGCATTTTCCCCCAAGAGTGTGGCAACATAGGAAACATTTTTTTTAGTGCCTAAGAAGTGTTCAGGAATAAGAGTGACACAAAGCAATGCCAGAAAGG
The DNA here is from genome assembly GCA_026826555.1 of Tolypeutes matacus. Classification (NCBI taxonomy): domain Eukaryota; kingdom Metazoa; phylum Chordata; class Mammalia; order Cingulata; family Chlamyphoridae; genus Tolypeutes; species Tolypeutes matacus. The sequence continues at coordinate 1,067,119 of JAKSZT010053883.1, read as the reverse complement.
ACCCTGCCTTCAAGTGGCTTTGACTCCACTGAGGAACACAGGACATTGATGAGGGATGTTTGAGTGTCACATGGGAAGGGGGCACTGAACGTCACAGGCTGGGCAAGGCGCAGTCAAAGCAAGCTTATGGACCTGAGTCAGAAGCGAATGATTGGGGAGCTTGAGGCATTTCAGGGAGGGGCTGGCTCCTTGGGAGGAAATGAGGAGCAGCCAGAGCTCTGATGGGGAGTAAAAGGACATGGGGAGTGAGATGAGGAAAGGCAGGTGCCACTGCCAGCCAGGAAGAGATAGCACAATCGGGTCTCCTTGGACTGGGACAAAAAAAAAACCTGTGAATCACGTTCTAAGCACCACAACTCACTTTTTCCCGTGGAGTATTAAAACAGGATTAAGACACGCATCCAGTGCCATGCAGATGCTATCACGCCCTCCAGCAAGTCCGTGAGTGGGAGGGAAGGGCGAACGAGCCCCGTCTCCACCTGCCCAGCTGTGCCCGGTGGCCTGGCCCTCCCGCCCATCAGTAGTCCACTATGTGGTCAACAGCCCTTATGGCTGACCTTCCTCTTTGCCATTCTCCCACCCTCCGGCTTGTTTCCTCCTCCCCTCCTCGAGCACCTGGGTGGATTGGCTCACTGAGACTTTGGGTAGGGATGTGGAGAAATGGGATGGAACCCACAGGCACGGGCTGGGAGCAGGGCCGTCCCAGGGTCCCGGCCACGTGGAAAGTGCTGCTTTCTATAAAACACCGAGGAGAGAACATCAGGCCACGGGGCAGAGACGAGCGGTGCGGTCTCCGAGGCCACGTTCACAATACCCGTGATGACACGCCGTGCCTTTCCAAGGGGACGCCCCCTTCCAGGAGACTCGGCCCCAAATCCACGAGCCAGGTGAGCCAGAGGAGTTTTAGAACGGGAGAGCAGCCTGGTGGGAAGCCCAGAGTTCCTTCCTTTGGGGGCAAACGGCAGGAAAGGAACCAAGTCCCAGCGAGGTGGGCTTGCTCTTCCATTCTCCTGAGCCCTGGAGCAACCAGGTCACATCCCCGTGTTTGCTGGAGGTGGCGGGAGGGGCCCTTCCCACACAAGCCTCCCGCGTTCATTGAACCAAGCTGAGCATGGTGCTAAAATGTCACCAGTGATGATCTCTTTGCCCACAAGCTCCTAAGTTAGGCATGTCTATGAGAGCCAGGGGCTGGCCTTCAAAAGGCACGAACCCAGGAGTGGAGGTGGCTCAGTGGTTGAGCACCTGCCTCCCATGCACAAGGTCCGGGGTTCACCCCGGTGCCTCCCAAAATAAATAAGTAAGTAAATAAATAAAGGCATGCACCCAAGTGCATCCGATACAGTTGCCATGGGAATTAAGTGTGATGCTCTTACATGCGCAGTCCGCACCGTCCGGCAGCTGGCAGTTCCCGCCCCACCCTCTGGTCGGCGATGGCACACCTGTGCTTGTCGTTGCTATTTTTATCCCCCTTTTACACACAAGCAAATCGTGGCAGATCTACCTGGACCTCTCCCAGGCCTCAGTCAAGATTCTGATGACGAAGGAGCTGAGGTGGAGTGTGTAACAAGCTCATGATCAGAAAACGTAATCCCAGGAGCCAAGGCATTTGTAATTGTTTTGTACAAGTGTTTGCTCGATTTGAACTATTAAACACGACCCGATAATTCTTTTCTAACGCTATGTCTTTCTACCTGGCATCCCACACAATATTTAGCTGAGGCGTATTTAAAATCCTGAGAGAATGTTTTGAGACCTGAAGGACCGAAAGGGAAATTGTCAGGTATATATCTGTAAGAGTGTCAGGCAGGAGCGCTATCCACAGAACATCCACGTGGCACCGACAGACGCGGGGCTCGTGCATCTTCTTACACCCCTCCTTACACCCCCAGCTCCCCTGTAACAACACTGGGTGCAGAGGCTGTGTAATCCTCATGTGGTCTATTCACCTGCTACAGAATTTCCCTTGGAAATAATCTTGTATCAGTTTCTCTTTCTGGGGTTTTCTACCACCTGCCAACCTTTACATATTGCAAAGGACATAACGTCGTACATATGCGTCACTGATCCAATGGGGAAACCAGCCTAGGTTGGGCTCAACTTAGCCCATTGCTCAAGCAAAATATTTTCTAGGCCTTTAGTTTTATGTAATTTCACTTTACAAATACACGTTTGTATAGGAAGCAATTATAATCCTAAGTCGTTTGTGCCCAGAAAATGAATTAGTGCTTTTTTATTTCAATGTAAATAAAACGAGCTGTAATAACCCCCAATTAGGACATTAAAAGAAGTTGAAGATTTGTTTTATGATTTCATTGCAGAGGGAAAAAAAGGCAGTGATGAGAACCTTATATTAGTGACAAAAACAGAACCAGTTGTTTGCCTTGAAGAGCAGGGAAAATCTAATTTAAAACTCTCTGCGAATCTTTGATAATTAATTTCACACTAAACATGCCATTAGAAGGTCTATAAAACATCTGATAGTTTAAAAAGAAAAGGCAAACCAATGATTTTTCCCCTAAACAAGAACGTTGACAATAAGCATTTAATATGCATAATGAAATTGGGAGGGGAACAAAGCCAAATCGAAAGTTTTGTCTTGCTATTTTCTTTCCAAGTTTTGGTGACTTAGGGAGTGAATTAGAACTTTGTCCAATGAAGAAAATAATTCGTACTTTTTAGGTGATGAAACCCGCCAAAATATAAGTGAAGAATTGCACAGATCAGATAAGCATGCTGAGTGGTGGGGTGTGTGCCAGTGTGTTGTATGGGTGTGTATTTGTGTGTATGCATTGTGTGGGATGTGTGTGTGAATAATATACACATGCTTGTGTGGTGTTGGTGTGTGGTGGTACATTTAGTGCATGCGTGTGTGTGCAAATGTGTGTGTCACGGGTAGGTATGTGTGGAGTGTGTGAGTAGGTGTGTGAGTTTGCCGTGTATTGTTTGGAAATGGGAATAAGAGGTAGAAAGATGTAAGTCAAAATAGTGCTTTGCGTAAGTATCATCATAAGTGAGCGTGAACGTAGTTAGGCACCTTCTTTTTGGCTCAGGTTGTGGGACAGGCAACTGTCAGACGATAGGCATGCTGCTCAAATTCGACTGTCACAGAAGAGCCTGTCCCCAAGCTACGTTTACTCCAACATACATTGATGCGGGGTTTAAGGTTAAACTTTTCGTTTCTCAGCCCAAACCAAGACAAAGTGAAGTGACTTCTCAGGTTTGCTTGGATGAAAACAATTCTGCAAAACGTTTTCCCAGCGGAATCTTCCTGTTTCGCTCCAGCCATCAGTGTGGTTCCCGGAGCCAGCGCCTCACTCTCGACTGTGCTCCTGTTTGGGGACCAACCCGGCAGCCACCGGTCAGGAGGTCTCCTTGTCTGCCCAAATCCAAGCAGAACCCGCAGACTCTTGAGTGGTGCATGGCGGTTTGGGACAGTCCTTCTGGACCAGCTCGTTCTCTGTCATGGAGCCGCTGCCAAGGGGACATGGCTGAGAGGTGGTGGGGAAAGCACTTGAAATCAGGGGAAATCAGGGCAGCGCTGGGCTCTGCCGTTACCTGGTCTCTGGAGAGGGACCAAGGTCTCAGCTGTTTTTGCTGATTAGGGTGCTTTGAATGAATGCCTCAAACATTGACCGGTTCTTCCCCCAAAAAGAGAGTCTAAGCAAATGATATGAGAGAGGGAACCTGAAGCAGAAGCTTTGGAAAGCACAGGAACTAGGGCCAGCGAGTGACACGAAGGGGAAGGACAGACGGGTGGCACTCTCACGGTGACTCTGGTGGGGTGAATCCCACCTTTCAGTGGTGGCCTCGTTTTGTTTTGCCTTATGCCCGGTGGAGATGGGATTTCCTGGGAGAGAGGGTGTTGGTCTTAGTGGGGTCCATACCCTGGCCTGGGTCTTGAGGGGCAGCTCCCCCCAGACTCAGTTAGAGAGGGGGTTCTCCCAGGGACGATCCAGCTGCTGCTACCAGCAAGGGGAGCTGGTGTGCACCTGCCTCCCTAGGACACAAGCCAGGCCTGGGCAGCTCCCAGGGCCCCCCATCCTTGACCTGTCAGCCTTTGTCATGGGAAGTCTAGTCCCCTTTCTAGAAACACCCCTCACTGGGCTTCTTCCCACCGCACTCTCCTCGTTCTCCCCCAGTTCCCCCCAATTTCCCCCTAGAAGCATGGCTGCTGCTCAGTTCCACCATAGAAGGAACCCACCATGCCCCCCACTCCCCGAGTACCCCTGGGCCAAGCCCCTCATCACGGATGACCCCCAAAGCCCGTTGCAGGTCCCGGCTCCTGCCTCTGCGTCTCTCTAGCTTAATCTCACCCTGGTGGCCAGAGCGAGTCACGGGCTCTGGCTGCCCCAACTCCTCCCGTGCGATCCCACCTGCTCAGAACAAAATCCACAGGACCGCCGCAGCCTGCTTGGCCACATCGCCCAGCTGACCCACGCCCCCTCCCCGTTGACCTCTACATCCTTCCGGCCTGCTCCCACCTTGGAGCTTCCTGCCAGCTCTTCCCTCAGTCTGGAACTTTCTTCCCCACTTACCACTCTTTCACATTCTTCTCGAGGCTTTTCCCTACTGCCACCCCTGTAGCTTCTCCACATCCATTGTCACCACCTGATACGTTTTCGAACCTTCCTCATTTCTGTTCCTTGTTTCTCTCCCTATTGCAAAAGGAACCCCTGGTGGGTGGGTGGCTCTGCTTACTGCTCTAGTCCCAAAGCCTAGATTTCCACCAGCACGTTGTCCATGGCCAGTAAATACCCACTGAATTAGAGAATGGGCTTGGAGAGAGAATTAATAATGTGTCATGGGTTAAATCAGTGTCAGGTGTGCAGGAGGCATTCGGTGCCTGTCGGTTCTTTCATTCATAAACTTATTTATTTAGTGGTGCCCTGGAGCACAGAGGGGAGAGGTGGTGCTTTCCATTCCCTTTACTTTATCCGGAAGAATTCTGAAAGGAAACGGTGAGGATTGTGTGGTTGAACAGAGTTAAAATCTTCCCAGAGTGAGATCTCATGTGGGGTCAGCCCAGTCCATCAGACGGACACCAAACAACAAAAGAAACACTGGGCTCGTGCCGAGTCTCAGCCCTGCCGCTCCTCCAGGTTCCACACAATGTCGGCTGTTCTGACCTCTCTGCTTTCTGAGCGCCGCACTCGGCACTTTAGATGCATTAAATCACTTAAGCCTCACAACCCCTGTGTTGGTTTCCTGTGGTGGCCAGAAAAAATTACCACACACAGGGTGGCTTATAACAGGAAGTTATTCTCTCAGCTCTGGAGGCCGGAAGTCCAAAATCGGGTGTCGGCAGCCGCCCCCTCCAGAGGTGCTAGGGAGGGCCCTTCCGGGCCTCTTGCAGCTTCTGGTGGCCCCAGGCATCCCCCGGTGTTCCCTGGTGTCCCCTGGCATCCCCTGGCATCTCTGGCATCCCCTGGTGTCCCCCGGTGTCTCCTGGTGTCCCCTGACATCCCCTGGTGTCCCCCGGCATCCCCTGGGGACCCCTGGCATCCCTGGTATCCCTTGGCTTGAGGCCACATGCAGCCTCTGCCTCCATCTTCCCGTGGCCTTCTCTGTGGCTCTCTTATGAGAATACCTGTCATTGCATTTAAGGCCCATCCCAGAAATCCAGGGTGATGTCACTCAAGATCCTTAACTTAATGACACCTGCAGATTCTCCTTTCAAACAAGGTAACATTCTGGGTTTTGATGTGGTTATCTCTGGGGGGTGGGCAGTTTTCAGCCTATCACAATCCCCAATATGGCAATTACTACTCTTACCCATGTTTCCCAGCTGGGGAATTGAGTTCTAGAGACACTAAGGCCCTTACCCAAGGCCCCAGGGATTGCGTGAGGATGCTCCACCATCACTCCATATGGCCTCGCCACAGTCATCCTTAGGAGAAGATGGATCCCGTGGGAGATCCACACCATAAGAGTCTTATCTGCTGCTGACAGTGTTGAAATCTCACTAAAGGTCTTCAGAACCAACCAGCCAGGTAAGGATGCAACCAGGAACAAGAAGACCAACCTAATATCCCCAAGCGTTCGGTCCCTACGTGATAAGACCCCAGGTACCACGTTCTGGCATTGGCTGCACATCCTCCATTTGCATGGAGTTGAGATTCATGCTGATCAGAGCAAGGGGCAAGCACCCAGAAAACAGTCGAGAAAGTGCAGCCAGGAGTCATTTTCTCTCTTGCTGGAGAAACCCACATCCAGTACATTCGGACACATTGTTGTGTCTCTTCTGGCTGCTGCCAAACAGAGCCAAGGCCAGGAAACCCGGGAGCAGATCCACATATCACTGGCATCTGGCCAGGACCATCACAATAGCATGTCCTTCAGCACAAGGCCACTCTGCTCATCATCAACAGACGGGGCCCTCGGTAAATGTCATCCTTTTCAGAGCTGGGAAGGATGTGGACACCAAGTTCACGGTCTTCCTTGAAAGGCAGGAATCCGAGGCCCAGCTCTCCCGAGGGACCCCGACTCGGGCACCTGCGACTCATCTGACTCCCAGTTCAGTGATCTTGAGTGGGTGTGATGCTGCGCTGTCATCTTCTGCCTCCATGCGTCCTTCACACGGATGTGCACATCCATTTCATTTCCCGGCCTGGGAGGAAGCTCCCGGTCTACTTTGCAAAGTGCTGGGCTCTCCTGTCAGGAAGCCAGTCGGCTTCTCCAGGGTCCCTGTGCTTCCCATGTGGCCTGTGACGTGGCGTATTCTCAAGCTTCAACGTAGGACATGGTCGATTTCATGTGTCCACGTGGCCAGCCTATGGAGTCCAGTTGTTTGGTCAGGCACTGGCCTAGATGCTGCTGGTGAAGGCATTTTGTCGGTGGGATGAGCCTCTCCAGTCAGTCAACCTTAACTAAAGGAGATGCCCCACCATAGTGTGGGCTGGCTCAACCCATCACTTGGCGGCCTTCAGAGAAAGAACTGAGGATTCCAGAGTTCAGAATTTGGAGTCAAGGACTCAACATCACTCTCACTGGAATTTCCAGCCTCTTGCCTGCCTTACAAATTCAGTCTTGGCAGCCTCTACAATTACATGAGCCAATTCCTAATAATAAATCCCTTTGTATGTGTGTGTGTGTGTGTGTGTGTATAATGGTTTGGAGTTGGGTACCACAGAAATACATATTCCTAGACTTGGCCCATTCCTGTGGATGTGAACTCTTGTAAATGGGACATTAAGATGAGGTTACTTCAGTTAAGGTGTGGACCAGATGAGTCAGGATGCGTCTTAATCCTGGCTTTACAGGGAGAGAGAGAGAAGCCATGGAGGGAGCAGCCAGAAGCTGAAAGTCAAAGGAACCCAGGAGGGAAGGAGAGCCCAGAAGAGGCCGCCATGTGCATCACCATGTGACGGAGGAGGCAAGGACCAAGGATCGCCAGCAGCCAGCCCAGAAGGCCAGTCTTTAGTAAGAAAGCATTGCCTTGATGATGCCTTGATTTGGACTTCTCCTAGACTCAAAACTTGGAGCCAATAAATTCCCACGGGTTAAACCAACCCATTGCATGGTATTTTCTTTAGCATTGAGATGCATGTGTATGTGTATGTGTGTTTGTGTGTGTGTCTGTGTACACAAATCTCCTGCTGGTTCTGGGCTGGCACAGGAGCTAATCTCTATTTGCAGACTCTTTGCAGGAAATATAACTCCACAGAAGCAGCAGAAATGCTGATCCGAAGAATCTCTTACACTTTCATTCTTGCCTGTCGTGGATGACAGCAAGTCTCAATCTTGCATGGGGACCTTTAATGAGAAAGAAAGAGGGCATCTCTTCATCCACAGATATTTATGGGCAGCCACCCTGCATCAGGCAGCAGACTGGAAAGAACAAGCTCTAACCTCGAGCAGCCCTCTGTGTAGGAGAGGGAAACACACACCAAAGACTATCCCCAGGCAGGTGTATGTGCTGGGGAGGGGCCAGCACAGGGCCTGGGAGTGTAGAGGGTCATGTGTGGGCTGGGAAGGCTTCCTGGAGGTGGCAGCAATGAGCAGGAATCACTGAGATGTAGGAGAATGAGAGGGTTTTCCAGGTAGAAGAAAACAATAAGATCAAGAGCAGGTTGTGTGCCAGAGCTTCCTGTGGCTACTGTAGAAAAGGCCCACAAACTTGGGGGTTAAAACAACAGAGATTTATTTTCTCGCAGTTCTGGGGGCTGGAAATCCAAAGTCAAGGTGCTGGCAGGGCCGTGAGCTCTCCGCCTCCAGGGAAGGACGCTTCCTGGCCTCTCCCAGCTCCTGATGGTGCAGGCGTTCCTTCTCTGTGCATGTCAAATCTCCCGCTGCCTCCCTTTCGTTGGGACGCGTGCAGCTATGTTTAGGGCCCACCAGCATAATTCAGAATATTCTCCCACCTCGCGATCCTTAGTTCAACCACATCTGCAAAGACCCTTTTCCCAAATAAGGCCACATTCACAGGTTCCAAGGATTAGGACCCGATGTCTTTGTGGGGTGGGGGGCGTTTCTCCACCCGCTACCCGGTACCACATGGCTGGGGCCAGTAACCAGGACAGACACCGAAGAGGGGCAGTGAGTGAGGGAGCTGCAGGAGGGCAGGCCCGGGCTGCAAGGGGCCTTGTGTGTCCTAAACATTTACTGTGCTCGCAGGCCTAGTTCTCCCTGCCCTCGGCCAGTCGGAGTTAGAGAACTACCGCGCCTGCAGCTGGCTCCTTCTCTTCCTTGACGTTACCCAGCCGCTGCCCACGACTCTACTGACAGGATGCTTGTTTAATAGCTATGCAAGTTTCCATTTTCCTCGACCTCCCCTTTCTTCACGTTATACCACGGGGATGACTCTGGAGTCAAACTGAGCTGGTAGGAACCCCGACTTCAGTGCTTTCTTGTCATGGTCAGATTCTTCTATCACTCAGGCAACAGCAGCCACTTTGGTTGAGCCTCTTGTGTGGATTAAACTCCTTTAATCCTCATGACAACCCCATGACAGAGGTAATCCCATCACCCCCATTTTACAGGTGAAGAAAAGGGGCTCAGGGATTGTGGAGGCACGGAGCTAAGCCAGGAAGCCTGCCTTCTGAGCCACCACGCCCTGCCACCATCTTGCAGGACACGGGGTCTAGGGGCACACACGGCCAAGGAGGGGCTCGGCATGTAAGCAGGAGGCACACGTGGGACACACAGGGAGCCCCACGTGGGCAGGGGCAGAGGGTGAAGCTGGAGGGAGTTTATTACCATCTGGACAGCTCCTCCCACACTGCGCTTTTGTCCCGGAGGAGGAAGTGGGGGATGAGTTGGGAAGGAAAGACGTGAAGCTTCAGTACCAGGTCTCCACTGCTCAACTCTCTCTTCTGAATTCAAATGCGGCAGCTGGGAATGATCTGAAGACTCCATCCCTTGGGTTTCTGGGCTGCTCTGCGGCTCGCTCTTCCTGAGATCGGAAGGAGGGTCTTCAGGCTGGGAAATTACATTGAAGAGATGCTCTCCCTCTAATTTAATTGCATCTCTGCCAGTAATTCAGAAACCATCATTTGCACACACATTTCTGAAAGGTTTTTCAAAGAATTTAAACCCGCCATTTAAAATTCTCATTACGGTTGGAAATGGTTCCTTTGGGGCCCAACAGTTTTCTCTTTGGTCTCACAGTCCCTAGAGGTACGGATTTCAATTTGGAGCTTTCCACGTGGAAATAGTGAAGTTGCTCAGCCCCACATGTAACTCTCCCCTCCCCACTGGGCAAACGCCCTCATTTCCAAGTCATATGAGCAAGAGAAAGAGAAAACACATCAAACTTCTGTAATGGGCCCTTGCTGCTGGGATTAAATGCAACAGGTAGATGGAATTACATTTAATGCATATTTATTGGCCAATCTCTCCATTTGCTGAAGATCATTAGTACAATTGGCAACAAAGTTTCTGTTGATTTATATGAGTTTGTACAAAGCCTTGGGGCCCACACCTTCCCCAAGCCATGATTGCATTTCTCAGGAGAATCTCACTTTCAAATGATCTTGTTAGATATTGTTAGAAATTGACACATTTGCATACCATGAATGTTAAAACTCAGAAAATACTCAACCGCCAATTAGACCCACCAAGACTTTCCCTAATTAATCAGTCACGAAAGAACAGCTCCAGGTGCTTTCTCGGTAGTTGAGCATCAACACGAGTTTTTGTATTTTATTAATCTTGATGACCCGCCAGTCACTATGTGCAGATTCCTTCAGGAAGGTGGAAAACTGAGTGCACTTTGGCAACTCAAGCCGGTGTCAAGTTGTGAATCCTTTGGACAGCTGATTAAATTATTCCCAGCTCTGCCTTTACTTCTTGACACATTTATCTTTAGCAATTGCTCAGGGCCTAGAAACATCTAGCATCCCCAAGCCTCCTGGTGATGCATTTCACCAGCAAGTTTCATCCCATGAGAACTTTTAATGTACATTGTGTGCCCAGTGCTGCACCCAGGCAGGTATAAAGCAGAGTTCCACTGCATAAACTGGACCTGTGTCCGTGTAGGAACGTGCTCATTTGGGCAACAGAGAGAGCCGTGACTCTCAAGTCCAGAATGGGTGGGGGAAGCTTGGGAATTGGGGAAAGAGGGAGGAAAACAAATTGCCCTTTGCCTAAGTCCTCAGGCACGAAGCTGGAAAAATAACAACGCTTCCGAGGAAGGTCAAGGTCTCTGTTTGTAGACCTGAGTACTTTGGAGAATACTGAAAAATCTGGTGTCTAAAAGTTGGACAGCACATGCTCAAGGATGTGGGTGAATGATGCCGACCCCCAACTGGTACCCAATGGATGCCATGACACCAGCCCCCGCTCAAGCCATCCAGGGTGTCCATGGTTTGACCAAAGGGAAGCCTCTGGCCTAACTCCTGGCCAACAAGCCCTGGGTGTCCTCCTGAACCCCTCCTTTGAGGTTACTCCTCTGGCTTCCTTGTGCATTTGGAGACCTTGTCTACGGGGCAGCCCCACATTCTACCTGAGTATGGTTTGTGGACTCTGGTCTAGGGCTTAATTTGCCTGTTTTGGGAAGGGAAGTATTGAGCAGGTGGACTAATTGGTCACTGCCTCCCAGAGACCTGGGTAATAAATGAGATGTCCCCTCCAGCTAAGTGTCTGGCAGGCCCCGCAGCCCCTCCTCAGCCCCCTCAACACTGCAATTACTGAGCCCAGCCCAGGAGCAGGCTGGTTTGGAGGGTTTATAGTTCATTAAGAGTTTAAATAAATCCATTCATTTAAGTTTACTTTAAAGAGTTTTCTGTAATCACCTTCATTACATTTTTAAATGGGGTTGGGGAGGAGAGTAATTAGGAAAAATTGGCTTCAGCCAGGGGCCCTCAGCTTCGCTGTACATATATGTCACCCTGTCACACTCACTTCTCCATAATTTGGAGGTGACTCAGCCCTGAGCCTCAGCCCTGGTCATGAATCACCACCTGGGGAGGCACCACGGCATTGGACTCGAAAGAGAACATACTAGAAGGAATGGCCCCGGCTGTGAGCGAGTGGAGAGGGCTTCCACTTTGGCCTCTAGGGTAATGATTTTTTTTAAAAATTATGTTTCACAGAAGCTCCAAGGATTCTGATATCTTTGCCTAGAGTCACCCCTATACTTACTGCTCCCCAAACCCACTCTGCACCCACAAAGACTTGAAACTGACTCGAAAGCTCATATGAGGATTTCTGATGATGGATGGAGACATGGGCTAATCCTACCGCACGTGGCCCATCCATAGGAAGACACGGTCAATAATATCATAATGTGGGTAGTTTAGACATCCCATTAAAAAGAGTATTATCGATGGAACTCCAAGTAAGCCTGTTTCTATAATATCATAATGGATAATGCTTTATTTTAAATGTACAGCAATAAAATCCTGCATGTCATGAATTTTGCCATTGAAATAGATGGGTTTTGATGAGCTTATTAGACTTCCTAGGCCCTGCTTATAATTGGTGTTGTACACTAGTTTGTGATGAAGTCTGCCAACGTCATTTCCAGCAGGGGTGCCTGTTGTGCCGAGCGGAAATTTCCAAAGCATCTTGCTTTGGAGGTTTTCCTTTTGGTTTTCCCAGCAGTGACTTGAGATACTTTGGTCTCCCTCCAATCAGAAAGGAAAAATGCTTTGAAGCACCCACATGGGACATCCTCTTGGGTGCAGGACGTGGGCCCATTTCTCTGAGGTTGTGAGATCACAGCCTCAGCTTTGGGGTGACCATATCTTAGATAGGGGAGCCTCCAGGGAAGACCTGGATCCCACTGATTTTCAGCACCTGCCCATCATTTCCGTCACAGTGCCTAGGCCTGAGCCAGTCTGCCTTAATGAAACCTTCCTGTTCAGCCTTTGAGCCTGGGACCTGAAGACAAAACCCCAAGTCAGACGGGCACATTAGCCTGGATTTCAGCCTCCTCAGGGGACACAGACTCAAGGGCCCTTGGGGAGTTCTGCCCCCCACCACGAGACATGCCCCTGGGCCCACCTTCAGGACAGGACGACACCTGGCACATCTAGGGAGCCCCCAAAGCACGCTGTGACAGTTTGAGATTATTTTATGAATCTCAAAAAGAGAAAGTTTATGTTTGTAAACCAATCTACTCCTCTGAGTGTGATACCCTTTGATTGCATTAAATTCAGCTGAGGTGTCTGTTAAGATTAGGCTTTTTGATTCGACTACATCAGAGGGAGTGACTCAGGTTGAGTCCCCGCCCCCTTACTGGGCCTGATATAAATGGACACTCACATGGACAGACAGACATAAGAAGACACCCAGAGAGAGAGAGCTCTGTCATTTTTCATCCTGGGGCGCTGGGGAGAGATGAGCCATTTGCCTGATAGTTTGCAGCTGACCTTGGGAAGAGACGAGAGTACCTGAGACTGATATAGAAGGCCCAGGAAGGAACGAGCCCTGTGCCAGGAGAGAGGGGACTGGAAGCCCGGAGGGGAAAGAGAGGCCAGGCTGAAATCGGCTGCTATCTTGCTTCAACACGTGGCAACTGACTTTGGTGAGAAAGCAGCCTTGAGTTGGGCTTCCTACAGCCTTGGGACTATGAGCTTTTACCCCAAAGAAGTCCCCTTTATAAAAACCAACAGAATTCTGGTGCTTTGCGTCAGCAGCCCTTTGTCAGACTGATGCACACCCCGCCTGAAAGGCTCTGCCTCGTTCATCTGCCTCCCAGCCCAAGGCTCTCCTGGCTGAGCCCCATCAGGGGCACCAAGGGTGGGCTGTGATTCCTGAGTCTAGAATGGGCCTGTGAAGAATGCCGGGACGCTACCGGGAAGCACTGCTGCTGCTGATCCTGTTGCCACTTTTTTTTTATCTTAAAAGCTTAGTGTGACTTGGAAAAGGGGTGGCAGGGGGGTGGGACGCCCCAGAATGCAGAACGGAGGACTCACAGGGCAAAGACCTGCATGTAGTCAGGACAGTGGGGAGGGAAAGGCCCCCGGGGTCTGCACCCACCCCCATTGCACCCCGTCATGGGGTAGGACCCTGGTAGATGCCTCTATTTACTGTGAGTGTCCTGAATACAACATCTGGGGCTCAGGACTCCACTGGAGAAGGTCAAAGTGGGCGCAGTGCCAGAGTAACTGGCAGGTGGGGTCTTACGTATGTGTCCTGGGTAAGATGAGGCCCCCAGACAGGCGAGGGGTGGAGGGGAACCTCACTGACGTTGCCCCGAGGCCGTGCACCTTTAGCTGTGATTACAGACCTGGTTTGAAGTGTGTGCCCAGAAAAGCCACGTTCAACCCCACCCCAGGTCCCCTTTGAAGGTGTGATTAGTGACAATGAGGCCAAACTAGAGAGGGGTGGGCCCTGATCCGATACGACAGAGCCCTTATACGAAGGACTTTGGGCACAGGTACAGACCGCGGGGAGGAAGTGGGGCCTGGGGCGGTGCATTAGCCAGCCAGGAGTGCTGAGCCGCCAGCAGAGGCAGAGGCCAGGGAGGGTCCTGCTAGGGCCTTGGAGAAGCACAGCCTTGCCCACGCCTGGATCTCGGACCTCTGGCTCCCAGGGCCGGGAAGGAGTCCATTTCTGCTGCCTTCAGCCACCCAGTCTGTGCTCCTTGGTGACGGCAGCCCCAAGGCAGCGGCAGGCTCTCCAGGCAGGGCAGGCGGACCTGGGGTGGGCCATGCGGAGGGCGAGGGGGGCTGACAATCTTGCACCGGCCTGAATTTTTGTGATAGATTTGTGAACCTTACTCTCTCTTTTTGCACCTCCCTTCAATTGCATTTGATTAAAATTCCAGCCTCCGCGTAGCCACGGTCAGACACAGGAGGGGGTAACATACCGTGGAGACCAGTGGTACGACGGGGACTGGTAATTCCCATGATTTAGAGTGATTATGTCCCGCTGTAACGAATGCATCATCAGCCTTCCCTCAGAGCCTACAGAACCTTTGATTCATAAACAAATTACTCTGCGCCTGTAATGCAGGAGAAAGAAATAGCAGCTAATTTAACCAGGGACTCAGCGGTGGGACCCTGCGCAGTCGATCATGCAATTTGAAGCATAATGGAGAAAATGAGAGTCATAGCAAGACGCTCAGACACTCATGAGGACAACCCAGCTGCACGGACTCTGCTCGCCGGGACCCCAGGCACAGGGCGCTGTTTGGGGCTCAGGGACGTCGGCCGTCCAGTGACGCTGGAGGATGTTGAAAGGAAGAGGAGCTGTGGTTAGAGCGGCCTCCCTCTCCTCCCCTGGGACGCCTTCCCACTGAACAAGAAGCCAGGCCGCCCCAGCAGAGGGACTGTCAGAGAGCTCCTGCGGCTCCCCAGAAACACAGAAGTGCAAATCCTGCCTCCCCCTGCAGCTGCGGCACCGCGGACAAATCCCTGGGCCCTTCTGAGCCTCCGTTCTTGTCTCTGGAGGGTGGAGAGGACACTAGTACTTACCACGTAGGTGGGTGCCTGTAATTTAGAGGCAGCCCTGCCGAGGGTGGGGAGCGAGGATTCTGGCCTGACCTGGGGGCCACCAAGACCTCGCTTTGCTTCCGCTCCTCATCCGCAAAATGGGCTGATGTGAGGCTTGAATTATGCAAGCAAAGAGCTGGGCAGGCACATAGCACCAGAATGGGGACTGTCGGTGCCGGGCACAAACGGGATCGGGTCAAATGCTGGATCCCATTTCCAGGTGGCAGAGGGCTAGCCACGCTCTTCTTGAGAAGCTTCTCCTTTTCACAATTTAGACGTTTGGGGACTTTTTTTTTTTTCCCCTGTACTGCTTAAATCTCCACTTCCTTATATACTTCACAGAGTTTGGGCAGAAATTCTTAAGTAGCCATTTCTCATAGTGCGTCCCACGGCACCTGAATTTTCTGTGATGCTCTGCCGGGGGGAACGAGGCTTCCCTTCGCAGAGCCGATCCCTGCGGAAGACCCTATGGCCGGCCTTGGGACCAGCTGCTTTACATCAAGGTGCTTGCCTGTATGCAAATGAAACGCCAGGTAAGCTGCAGGTGCGGTTCCTCTCCATCACCTTCCCGCCTCGGAGCAGCGAGCGTTACAGCTTGACGAGCGCGTGCCAGCGTTTTATCTTTCTCGCGTGATGCTGCCACCTCATTCCGAGTCTTTGCGTCTGAACACGGACTGAATGACTCGGCTTTGTGGAGGCCCCCGTCTCCTGACTCAGAGCCTGCTTCGTCCTGAATTGACTCATCGCCTCTTCCCATTTCCAAAGGGGGGTGGGGCGGTGGAAACACCATTTCTGGCGATATTATGTAAATGCCCGCATGCCAAAATTAGTTTGCACACTTCAGAAGGGCGCGCAAAAACGTTCCGTCACATTTGCTAAGCCTCTAAATCAAAATTTTATTATGCAGGAGAGTTTTCTGAGGCACCAGTCTGCTGATTTTTATGGGATTCATTTGTCTGAAGGGAGGGAGGGAGGTGAAACAGGAGGCGTTAGCCAGGCTGTTCTGGAGGATACGCACGGAGACCCGGGGCAGGGAGCAAAACTATTTTAGAGGCAACAGCACCGGCGTGAAGCAAGTGGCTGGAAAATGAAGCACCGCCGCTCTGGGGTCAATGGCAAAGGGACTGCAGGTGCCCTGTGGGTCCGACCGAGGCCCAGCGCTGTGCCGGATGCCAGGGGTCTAGTTCCAGGAGCAGGTCCTGTGAGAGGCTGGAGGGCGGTGCCTGAGATGCAGAAAGGAGCCCTCCTCACAGGACGCTCCTGGGATGGCGGATGCGGCGAGACGCGGGGCAGCACCACGGAGGTCCGTGCAGGCCGCTGTCTCGCCCAGCGCTGAGGCTGGGCCTCCTGCAGCTGCGACTCGGAGGCCTCTGAATGCACCAGCAGAGCCTTCTGGGGCTCGTTGGCTCTGGACACCGATGGGGGTGGAAGCCTTCGAGGGGTGCAGGGGGTGCCCGGGCCAGACTGCAAACCTGGCCACAGCCGTGTGAAGATGTTCAGCAGATGATGCCGGAGTGGCAGCACTGGGCAGGTTTCCGAATTCCAGTCTGGACCGAGGGGTTTTCTCACCGACAGTGCTGAGTGGGTGGGGAGGGATTGGAAAATCCACCGAGTCCTATCAAACAGCACCAGGAAATGAGTCAGAGGGCAGCAGCCGGTGAGGCACTTGGCTCCTGCTGCCAAAGTACCATCTCACCCAGGAAGTCCCCCTGGGGAATCTCCCCCGACTGCCAGGTCCAGCCTGGGCCAGGGCCCCTCCTCAGAACTCTAGCCACAGAGTTCTGCCCCCTCCTGTGCCTTTGGTGTCTGCCCCCCTTGAGGAAGAGACAGGATGCCCCTCAATTTGCGTTTTTCTCCTCTGCTCTGGGCCAGGCTAGTCCAGGGCAGGCACTTGATTTATTAAATGAAAGAATGAATGAGTGAAGGGACGTGGCGCCCTTAACTGGAAGCTTCTCTCAATCTATCCTCGTTGAGCTCTCCTGCAGGAGGCAAGAGACAAGGAGGGGCCCAGGCCGTGCGTGCACTTCCATAGATTCGGTTTTAGTGTGCACGGCTGCTGTTACCGCACCTTACCACGTAATGGGCACCTGCAAACTGTGTCCATGCCACCTGGGCTAACGCTGCACCGCGGCTGCAGGGCACACGTGGCATTAGCCCCACTGTGGAGTCGAGGCAACGAAGCCTCCGAGAGGCGCTGAGCTGGTCACAGGCGGCGGATGTGTCGGCTCCACCCCGAAGCCCACGCTCACTCCTCCCGTCCTTACCCTCAAGGAGTTGATGTCCTGAAGCTTAAATGTTTTGCAAGAGCAAAGGGAGACGGGGCTCCTACGGGTGAATGAATCCTTGGAAACTGACGCGGGGCTCAGGCGTTGGGAAACCCCTCGTGCGTGTAAGTGGAGAGACGCACGAGCCCCAGCGCACTGGGCGGCTCGAGCTCTGAGGGACGCCCGCGTGGGTCCTGATGAGGCCCTGCTTTCTCCTCACGGCCATTCATCCTCTCGCTCATTCACTCATCCAATCGACAAGAAACCGTGAACATCTCTTCTAAGGGCTTGGGACTCAGCCATGAACAAAGGGAAGACGGAGACGATGACTAACAAAATCACGTTGTCAGCCATAAACATACCAAGGAAGCACATGCTGTGCAGTATGTTCGGCAGGGATGAGTGCTTGGGAGGACGGACACGGCGAGGTCAGGGGTCAGCAGTGTGTGAGTTGGAGAAGATATTTTAAATGAGATACGCAGGGTGAGTCTTCCTGGAAAGGTGACCTGTGAGCAGAGACTGGCAGTGGGTGATGCAGGCTCAGGGGACAGCCCGGGCGGAGGCCTGGAGGGGAGAGCAGGGCACAGTGGTGGGAGAGGAGGTGC
This sequence comes from Tolypeutes matacus, assembly GCA_026826555.1. Taxonomy (NCBI): domain Eukaryota; kingdom Metazoa; phylum Chordata; class Mammalia; order Cingulata; family Chlamyphoridae; genus Tolypeutes; species Tolypeutes matacus. The sequence continues at coordinate 1,049,371 of JAKSZT010053883.1, read as the reverse complement.
CGGCAGGCGCGAGGGCCAGCCGGAGAGAGCCCGGGAAGCCAGCCGAGCTTCCCAGTGTGGGGCAGTCACTACGTCAGAGAGAAGGCGGACGCAAGAGCCATCCGTGGGCTCAAATCCCAGGTCTGTCCCATCCTAGCTGGGGGGCCCTCAGCAAGTCGAGGAATATCTTTCCGCAGAGGTGGCCTTATCCGCAGACTCGGATGCTAACAGAGAGTAGCAGTGGATTCCAGACCCGAGTGCCGACTTAGCACTGCGTGGGGCACTGGCCACGAGGAAGCTGGTTTCGTCTCCCACTAGGGTGGCTCAGAGCTGCTTTGAGAGTCTGTCAAAGTTAGAGTGGAATTTTATTTTAACAACTGCAGGCACCTCCAGTATGTGTTCTGCCGTTGACATGTTGCAAACTCCGATGCTGAGTGTGTGGACTTTTCTGTGGACCTTGGCATGAACTTGCTTCTGCCTGGGCATGCATTTGAATCGTATAGGCAGGTCCCATTGATTAGCTCTCTTCAGGTCTTTTAAGAAAATCTGGATGGTGCATGCTCAGCCGCACAAAATTGTGCAAGAAAAGCTTCTCTTTTGTCCCACAGTTATGTTGCCTACAGCAGCCAAGGGGCTGGGAAAGATCCAGGGGTCAGCTGAGCATGCGGTCACTTGGATAATGAAACTTTGGTCACGGTGATAGGTCACAGATTATTCTAGATCTTGTAAATTTGGGGTGCCTCTTACCTGATTTTGTAAAAAACGTGCGATAAGGCCTAAGAGCTGTTATACATTATTTTATTGATTCAAATTTAAAACCTTTGTTTCCTGCTCTCCTTCTTCTGAATCCATTTAAATGGAAAGAATCTTGAGGGCAAGATACTAAAAATATTATCATTTATAAAACGTATAAAAGTGATTTTATACACTAATCAAAATTTTTCACAATTTTTGCAATCCAAATATTGGAAACTGAGATTAATATAAAGGTGATTTTTTTCATGTCAACTCTCATTTTCAATTTTGATTTTTCTCATTCTCATTTCTTCCTGATTTTGCTTTAAAGTAATTAAAGAGGATAGACCTGTAAAAGAAATACAAACTAATATAATACCAGATATATCTGTTGTCTACATGTAAGAGTTTCTTGAGGAAAGGGCTTTACTGCTTTAAACGCAGTCTGCTAACAGTTGCTTTGTGCTCTTCTTTTCGTCTGTTCCCTTACTTCCTCCAGTTCTGAAGTCTCATTTTCCTAAAGTAGCACGTGGATTTGTTTGTTTTCCACTGCCTGGAAGGGAGCCGAGACAAGGCCTCTCTACACCTCGGAAGCTGTTTCTGTGTGGCTTCTGGGGCAAGCAGACTGTTTCCTCTTGGACTTGACCTAGCTCTGTGCGTGGCATGGGGGAGGCAGTAAAGACTGGGAATCACAGAAATGAGATGCCCAGATGAATGCCACACCGGCCCCAAAACTGAGGCTCAGCGATTATGTCCCTCACAAGAGCCCACACAGGTGCCTGGCCGCAGGGCTGGGCCCTTCCCTCCCGCCCCGTCCGCACAGTCATAGGGACTGACCCGATGACGAAAGGCAAAGAGAAAATCGCCTTCACTTGAACCCATCAGTCTGCAGAGGTGAAGGCCAGCTGGGTGAGTTGGCCGTGTGCCAAAAGAAGAGGCATCAACGATAATAAACGGCAGCAACGACTGTCTTTACCTTTCCTGACGACCGAAACGCCCCATCATTTACGGAGGACTCGGTCTGTGTGTCCAGCGTTGCCAGCAGGCCTTTCCCACACCCACCTCTAAGTCACATGTCAGCCCAGACAAGAGCATCTCAACATCCCCGCGCCACGGATGCAGAAACCGTGGCCGTGTCGGCCGAGACCACATGGCCTGCAGCTCCCAGGCTGGTCCCGGCAGCCCCAAAGCCTCGCTCTTCACGCCACACCCTGTGGGGGGAGGAGGGAAGCTGGCAGAGGCAGAGCTTATCCGTAAACTCCTGACTCCAGAGTTCCGGAAGGAATGTGTTCTGGGCAGTGGTACCATCTCAAAAGTCTCCTGTGCCTCTTGGAAGCAGTTTGGTGCTTGGTGAGTCCAGGACCAAAGAAGCAAGGAGAGACCAGCAGCTACTCTCCCCTGTATTCACAGGCTTGGCAGAGGGAGACAAACTGCTCCCAAGTCCCCTGCCTCAAGGAGGGGGTCAGCTCTGGGGCCTCCAGGTTCCCGCCTGGCCCCTGCGCTTAAAACCAGTGTGGCCTTCAAGGAACAGGAGCTGAACACAAGCTAAGTCCACTTAGGAGCACAGCCAGTGGCCCCTTGGAGGGCTTCTGTATTTGGACCTAAGCCTCCAGTCAATTAGACAACAGAATAGGAAGGCTGGCTTTTGGAGAATGCACCTCAAAAGGCATTTGTCTCCGTGAAGGCTGGCTCAGGGGCTCACCTAATATCAGGTGAAAGGGGAGGAGGGCTGACCCCTCTCCAGCTTTCAACTGGCTGCCCCCACGGCTTACAGGACCTCAGGTGCAGACTTCCCTCCTTCCCAGTGCAAAGAACAAAGGGTCTTACTCTAGAACACGGAATTCCTGCACAGACCGCCACTGTGTGTCCTCACTCTCCGCACTCGGATGCCACGACGCATCTTCAGGAGCACGTGTGTGTGTGTTGGGGGGGATTTGTCCCATTACTGGTGAATGTCTCATACAGAGTTTCCCAGTTCCTTATTGCTGTCTGACATTTCAAAAAGGTCAGTCTGCAGGTGTCCAGGTATCAGTATGGACCTTCCTCACCCGTTTAGGTGAACAGTGACTTGAACACGAGGCCACTTGATCACTTTAATAGAGAAACAGACAGGAAAGAAAACCTCCCTTTCTTTCCATCTTTATTTCAGAGCTGTGGAGGGTTCTGGATGAAGCAGCTGCAGAGCGAAAGGGGGGCACAGGCAATCTGAGTAGTCACCAAGGGATGTCTGTGAGCCCATCCGACACCTCCATCCCCTGCACAGGTGTTATTATCATGCCTCAGTTTCCCCAGAGGTAAGACAAGCGGCCCACGTGATGGCTGAAGTCCCATCTCCCCGGGCAGCATCTTCTCCTCAAGAGCTGCAAACCATCTGCCCCCCAAAAGGGGCCAGCGACTTCTCCACCTACCCTCCAGCTCCCCTAGGGAGTTTCCGCGGCTTATCTCGGGTCCTCTGGTTAGGGCAGGAGCACGTGGAGTGGCGTGGATGTGCTGGGGAGGCCACTGGAGGGCAGGGGTCGCTTCTGCCCTGACCATGCCCCCTCCCATTGACCCTGTGGCCTGGACTTGGCAGTGGCGAGGCCCTTGCGATCAGACTGGGGAGCAGAGGGGAAGCCATTCTCATGCCTAACGTGCTGGCACCACGGCACGGCTTATTCCTGCATTCGTCGTTATTTGGCTGCTGCTCTGGAATGGTCTGTCTTGCTGATAGGCTGTGATTCCCGTTAGGGGGGTCAGTAATTACGGCTCATTTTCACCCTGGGGCTCCTCGGAAGGACAGCACCTCGTCTGGGCTCCGTTTCCAGGAGCCCTGGCTGGGGGTCCACCTAGGAGCTCCCCCTCTAATTAATTCCCAGAGCGGTTTGTCTTTAATTGGCCGCCTCTGGGGGTCTTGTGGACCAGAGACCACACCATATCTGCATCCGAGGATCTTAATTTCCAGCGAGATTCGGGGCAGCTTCTTCCTCTCTGACTCACCTCTCCCACCCACCAGCCCCCAGTTAGCTCAGCCCGTTGCCAGTGGCAGCTCCCCTTTCCCTCTGCACATGCACTATTCTTCTGTGAGTGGAGTGTAGCCAGTGCACAGTGTGGGCAGAGCCTCAGGCTGGGATGGGTTTGGGGATCAGGCCACACTGCAGGCGGGTCCCTGGCACCCTGTCCAAGGCAATACAAGTTTCCTTGGATGGATGGACCGGTAGACAGACAGACAGACGGATCTCAAAGTGAAACTCGCCCGTGTGCATTCACAGCCCGCCAGGGACCTGCCCGAGGCTCCTGCCACTTGTCTCAGACTCAGGAACCAGGGAGACCCCCGGAGCGTGTCCAGGCATCAGAGGGTCCAAGAGTTTCCCTTGACCTTGACAAGTCAGAGACGTGATAACATGGCGGCACTTTCAATGACCCCAGGTAACCTTGAAGCTGCCTGCTCCTCGGGATCAGTATCCAGCCCCGGGAAGGATTTTACTGAAGCTCATTCTTGACTCCGCCAAGGAGGAGGGGAGGGACGTTGAGCAAATGCACACACGTGGTCGATCCCAGCGCGGCCGGCCGCTCCCCGCTTCCAGAGGCCGGCCCAGGGCTGAGCTCTTCACATGGTCTTTCCATCTCCTCGCAGCCACCAGACAGCACGTGCCGGCATTTTGCAGATAAAAGTGGGGCAGCCACTGCGTTTGAACCCAGGCGGTCCGACCGCACGACCTCGGCTCTGTCTCGTGAATGTGTGCGCCATGTACAGGGCAGGCTTCGACTGAAACCGCCGTCCAGAGAAAGCTCACACATAGCTGTGGTTCATTTTACGGTCAGCTGGGCCGGGCCACACAGCTATTTAATCAAACAACGCATCCAGGGGCAGCTGCGAAGATAGTGTGTAGATGTGGGTAACATGTGCAAAAAAAGAGAAAACACAAGCAAGCCCTGTTGGCTTGAAGTAAAGGAGGCCCCTTCGAGGGTGTGGGGCTGCCTCTCCCCATTCCTTGAAGGCCTAAGAGCGGAGACTCTTTTCTTGGAGAAGAAGAAATTCTGCCTCAAAACAGCGGCCTCACCTCCCGCCCGAGCTTCCAGCCCGCCGCCCGCCCTTCGGACTCCAGACTTGCCGACCCCACAATTTCAGGAGCCAATTCCAACAACGCTCCCCGTGTCTGGGCATCTCCTATTGGTGTCTCCGGGAAACGCTGGCTGGAGCACCGCCCTCGTCTTCCCTCGCGGTGGAGGGTGCCCACGCGGCAGGAGGCTCCAGGCTCGCTGGGGTCGGTGCCTGGCGAGGCCAAGCGGGACCTTGGCAGGCGGCCCTCCCCGCTGCCAGCCAGGGCAGCACTCGGCGGAGGCGCTTTACACGAAGCCTGGAAGCCAGGTCCGGGGGTGAGCACCAGAAACCAGGGGCTTCCACGTCCTCCACGTGCTGCTCGGAATCGCGCAGGCGTGGCCCCAAGACCGACCTCTCCGCGTTTCTGCCGCCGCCTCACGAGAGCTGGTGACACTGCTTCCTCCAGAACGCCGTCCTCCCCCTGGCCCACACCCCCAGTCCTCCCTTCCAGAAGGCGGTTCCCCCGGGTCCACCCCTCGATCCTCCCCCGCTCCTCCCCCTTGATCCTCCCCTTGATCCTCCCCCTTGGTCCTCCCCCTGGTCCTCCTCTGGTCCTCCCCCCTCAGTCCTCCCCTCAGTCCTCCTCTCCAGAACTTCGTCCTCCACTCTGGACTGGACTCTGGAGGGCTGCAGCCAATGAGAAACACCTTCCCTTTCCTGGTGAATTTCCTCCCGCCCTCCTGGCTCCTAGTTTCCCTCACCCCGTGGTGAAAGTGTTTGCTTGCTGAGGGCCTGAACCCCCTGGAAGGCTCAAGGTGCTGGCACAGCCCCTGGGCAGCCCCCTCGGGATCCGATCTGCTGGCAAATGCAAAGCTGTTGGGAGAGCATACAGCACAGGCCCAGGGCACAGGGGGATCCCGAGGCTCTCGTTTCACATGAAATAATTGCATTTCATGCACACCTGTTGCCGTGGGGGAGCAGGCAGGTATGCACCTGCCCTCGGCAGCCCATGAGCTGGGGCCAGGTGAGACTGGACGTGAGTGATTGCCAGTGGGAATGGACAGAAAGTCAAGTGTGCCGGAGGGTACCAGGGCACCAGCTCAGCCCCCATGGTGCTTAGGGGTAGGGGTAAGGTTAGGGTTAGGGTTAGGGTTAGGGAGTGGGGGTCTGGCTGCAGAGACCCCAGCGCAGTACGGCCTGGAGGGAATCTCGGGAGCAGGTGGGTTGGATGGGACAGGACGGGAGGCCAATGAGCCACAGGGAAGGTATGCACAGGGGCCTGGTGGGGAAGAGCTGAGGTGGGGACCCAGCTAGGGGGAGATGGCCTGGTGGGGGGAGGAAGGAGAGCTGAGCTGAGACCACGTGCTGCCAGAAGGCAGGGTCGGGACCCCATGGTAAGAAGCAAGTGGGACCTGGTCCAGGAAAGGACTTTGGTTGCAGCAGTTTTAGGCAAACCTGCCTGGTGATGCCTGGAGGCGAACCTGGAGGCAGACCTGGAGGTGGGAAGACGCTGGAGCCAAGTCCCTGCTTCCCATGCCTCCTTTGGATTTGGATTGGTTCCCTCAAAATCTGTGGATGAAGGCTGGAGATGAAGCTTTCCAGCTGAGCTCTTCACCCTCGCGGTTTCTGCAGGGAGAATAATTCTCTCCCAGAGGTAAGCAAGGGTGCCTTGGAGGGAAGCCCCCATTTCTGTCTATATAACACCTCCCCGCCCCCCGGCCCCCCAAGGAGGCTGTGTCCCAGAAGACATAACCACCACCCGACAGCTGCAAGGCATGTGTCCAGGTGGGCACAGAAGGACAGGGAGGTTAACAGGGCCCTCCTGAGCCCTGGGAGGGGAGGGGAAGCTGTGCACTTGTGTGGGATGCATTACCTCGGGGGCAGAGGGCTCGGAGTTTGGAGCAAACACTGCACAGGAAGAAAATGGGCTGAGCCCTAAGTGCCCACTAATGGGGCGCTGTGCAGAGCATGGGGCCCAGCTTCCTGCCCCCAATGTGCCCCAGAACTTATCTGGGGGGTATTTAGGTGAACAGAAATAAGCTCCCTCTTACTCTGACTTGGATTTGATTGCTTCTGACGTCAATTCTTCCAGCTAAGGCAGACAAATGCCACCTTCCTTAATTTTTCTCAACCAAATCAAATCTGCTCTGAGCCTCTAGTGGACAAGAAGTCTGAAATTAATCACAGCGGGACCCCTCTGCCTCTGCCTGCACAGGAACAAGACTGCTTACCCCCGCTGGCCTGTGGGGAAGGGCTGGACCTCGTCCACTGCTCCGGACGGCAGCTCCGGCTGAGCCTCGGCTGACTCTCTTGTGGGGGCTATTTCTCCATGTGGGTTGCAACAGAATCCTCTCCTGGGGGTCCTTTCCACTGACCTCCTGGATGGAGACCCTCCCCAGAGGGCCCAAGGTATCCCCCAACCGTGGCTGGCAGGAAAACAGCCCCCAAAGTTGCCCACAGCTGAACCCCTGGAGCCAGTGAATGTGCTGTTTCGTGCAAAAGAGACTTTGCAGATGGAATTAGGGTTACAGACCTTGAAATAGGGTGATTGTCCTAGATAACTTCTCACCTGGGTGGGTCCACTGTCATCCCATGGACCCCTAGAAGTGGAAGAGGCAGTCGGAGAAGAAAGGGGAGAGGCTCAAAGTGTGAGCCAAGGACTGGGGTAGCTTCCAAAAGCTGGGAGCAGCCTCCTCTGACATCCAGCAAGGGGACAGGGACCTCAGCCCTATGTCCACAGGAACGGAATTCTGCCAGCGACCTCAGTGGGCCGAAGATTATCCCCTGGAGCCTCCGGCAAGGAACGAGGCCCCTGACACCTCGGTGTTAGCCCAGCAAGGCTGCTCCAGTCCTCTGACCTAAGAGAAAACGTCTGCACCATTTGACCCACTACGTCTGTGGTGAAGGGTTAGTGCAGGAAGCCTACCTTGGTCGAAGGCCCAGCCCTGACCCTCCTCCCTGGCCTGGGTCTCAGCTGAACCCACCATCCCCAGCTCCACACCCAGGCTGCCGGGACCCAAGCTTCATCACCTCCCACACCAAACCCTATTACTTTCTTTCCTCGCATGAGAACCAAATTAGGCTGCCCGTTAAGCCATTCAAAACCCATTCATCCAACCACCCATTTATTTATTCATGCGGCCCTGAGTCCGATTCTGCCTTCAGGCAGGAAAACCAAGGACAATTAAGTGATCATTTAATATGCTGTTGGGGAGGTGTCAGGGCCATGTCAAAAAGGGCAGGTGAGAGAGCCAGAGCCAGGGCTCTTTTGAAGACACCATTTTCCGAGGACCTGCTGCCAGCCAGACTTGCTCTCAACACAGCACGCAGATTGCATGCCAGCTGGGCATGGCCTCTCTCTGGTCCCAGGAGGGCCGGGAGGTCAGATGTTTGCAGTCCGTCCTGGGGCAGCTACCCCTTAGCAACGGTCCAAGGATGCCTTCGAATGTGGAAAGGAGAAAGACCAGAGGGATTGGCTATGACTGCCCCTGTGCTTCTCCAGGCAACGCTGAGCTCCTCCCTTGAATGGCCCAGCTAGAGTAGTTGGGGGGCTTGGCCCCTTCCCCATCTCCCAGGCTCCTTTGGATACGAGGCTCAAAGCCAGGTCCAGGCATATTTTGCCTCCAATAACGATGACTCCTCTATTCGTCACTGTTCGCCCCCAAGCCTCGTGCCATTTTGGAAAATGGTAATGACTTCTGCCTCTCCTTGTCTGCCTTGGTGGTCCCTCCATAGCCAGGATTCAGCCCTGAAGGGTTCGTGATGCAGGTATTTACTAAGCAAGTGGGAGAGGAGAGCACCCATCCTCAGCTCCTCTTTAATCATTAGAAACGAACCCACAAAATCCTAAGAACTCAATAAGGATAGACTCCCATGACTCGAGTGTCCATCATTTGGCTCTACTCTCCCCTAAGGCAAAAGAAAGACCTGTCCCCTGGGGCAGGGTTGGCCCTGAAGCCCTAGGAAGAAGCATTGCTTTTAGTAGCAGAATTACTACATCAATGTTTCTACTACCATTTAGTTAAATTAAATCTACTCTTCAACTATTTCTGTAAGAAATCAATAGATGGCATATGTATCTCTCTTTGTCCTGTCCATTCTTTCCTATTTGGGTACATTTTAATGGGTCTGTATATTTCAGAAAGGAAATCGAAAATGAAAGCTGCCAGGATTAATTTGTCATGGATCAATTTTCTTGTATTCGAGACAATAACTAATGCATCGGAGCCAATCCTCCTCTCTGTCCCAGATTGTCATAATGGACTTTGGTCAATATGGCTTTTGATGGTAAACGTACCCTCTCTGACCTTTACGTCACTCCCCTGTCACCTTGTCTGTGTCGGAAACAGTGAGTGGTTGCAATAAGCTTTCTTATGTTCGGACGCGCATTCTTGAATCTGAAGTGTGTTTGCTCCCCCTGCAAATCCTATTGTAAAATGAAAGTCACTTTTCCTCATTGATCAGCAATAGCCCTTCACTGAGGATCTCTGCGCTAGGAGCAGAGGAAGTGGACGTAAATGACCTGCAGTCTTATTGTGTCTTTAGTGGGGACAAGAGGAACCCTGCAGCCCCCAGTGAGGTGAGGACTGCTCTAGAGATTTGCAGCAGGGGCTTGGGGGGGTTCAAGGTGGAGGATCCCCCACCACCAAAAGGGGAGGAGGCTCAGGGAAGGTTCTGCAGAGGCCTGTGAGTCAGTGAGGGAGGCTTTTTACATCTCTCACAGAGGGGAGGAAGATGGCCGGACATGGCTCAACATGTTCCACAGACCTGATTTCAAATTCTGTCCCTGGAATTTAATAGTTGGAGATGCTTGCTAACTTTTCTTAATTACAGTGTCCTCATCTGAATAATGAGGACACTCTTTACAAAGTTGGGGTGAGGTTTAAATGAGATAACCTTTGTCAAGCCCTCTGTGATGGTTGGAATTTTGTGCGTCCCAGAAAAGATTATGTTCTTGAACTAATCCATTCATGGGGTATGGGGCCCTTTGATTGCATTAGACTTAATTAAGAGACCCTTTGATTAGATCACTTTCAAATAGATGGCTTTAGGGCTTTTGATTGGATGACATCAGTGAGGCAGGACCCCTGGTGGATCTCTGTCCTCTTGAAAGGTCTTCATATAAACTGAGGACATAAAGAGAAAGAAGAGACACAGAAAAGGGAGCTCTGCCATTTTGACCCTTCCATATGAGAGTGAAGACTCCAGGCTCACCTATGGCTGCAGAAAGACAGAGAATCCCCAAGAGGCTCAAGGAGTGAAGGCCCAGGGAGAGATGCTTGATCCCCCACAGGTGAGCTCCAGGAGAAAGTAGAGAGAGCCTGGCAGACCCACTGTCTTGCCTTGCCACATGGTAGGACTCCAGGGCCTGCTAGCAGCCAACCTTTGGTGAGAAAGCATCTCTGGTGATGCCTTGATTTGGACATTTTTGTAGCCTCAGAGCTGTAAGCTTTTACCCCAAATAAGTTCTCCTTATAAAGCCAACCCATTCCTGGTATTTTTGCATTGGAAGCCCTTGGCAAACTAACACATCTTTACGTGGATTTCTTTCCTTAGCTCCTGGTGGACTCTCGATGTCTATAAGCTGCCCTTAATCATTAGCATCGTTGCCAGCATTGCTTTTGCCTTCATCATCTGCAGGTGCCAGTTTCCCCAAACTAACTTGTCAACTGAAGTGACCATGTTCCCAGGGACACAGCCCCAGCCTCCGTTGAGTTAAAGACCTTTACCTTGGAGTCAGACAACTTCTGGGAAAAGGGAGTCCTGGGTTTTCCTCAGCCTTGGGCTCAGGATCAAAGCAAACCCAACCTGGAGATCTGGGCATCCCCTGTGGAGGCCTGAAGGCCCCTCCATTCCCATCGAATTCTTACTCAGCTGATTGTTCCAGATAGCTCTTCTCACCCTCACCTCCTCCCCCTTCTCACTCCCCACCTAACACTGCTTTCTACGAAGCACAGGACTTGGGATTCCTTTCATTCCCAATGTCGAAAAGCTTTGTTAGGTGGGTCACAGAGAGTGATCATTGAGCCTTCGCTTTCCTCCCATTTGCTGGCATTCTTCACATTTTTTATTGCGGTGGTATTGGGGATTGAATCATGTCTTCCACAAAAGACATCTCCAGTCGCCCTCCACATGCCTCTGGGTGAGAGCCCCTTGGAAGAGGTTATTAGTTAAGGTGTGGACTCACTTGTGACTAGGAGCTCCCAAGATCCTGTTTAGTTGTGGCCAAACTGAATCAGGATGGGCCTTAATCTGTATGCCTGGAGGCCTTATAAAGCGAGGAATTCAGAGGACTGTGCAGGAGAAGGCGCCAGAAGTCCTGAAGCCCGAAGAAGCCAGAAAGGAGAGAGAGGCGACCGTGTGACGCCCTACCAACCTCCGGAGAAAGCGTGGCCTTGCCCACATCTTGATTTTGGACTTCTAGCCTTCAAACCATGAGCCAGTAAATCCTTGTTGTTAAGCCAATCCATTGTGTGGTGTTTGTCACAGCAGCCCGGCAGACTAAGACAAACTGACTCCAAGACTGAGCAAGGAACAGTCTTGTTTGGGCCAAAATTTATCCACAACTATCTTCCTGGCTTAAAGTATTTTTTCATTCTTTCTACTCCCTCCCCCCACCCCCATCTACTCTGTACTCCCAGTACATCAGTCTCTGCCTCCATTTCCCTCCAGCAAAATCCAGAAAAGGGATCCAGGTAGATACAAATCAGGGCTCCAAGCCAGGACGCAGTGACATGGATGAAAATCACATGATGTGTGATGTACGTGGCACAAGTCTCCTGTGCCTGGCTGACACTATGGGCTTTGACACTACTGGATGCATTTTTGTAACTGTCCTGTGTGTGCCTCATAAGGAAGTGCTACTTGACTTCTTGGGTACAGCCTTCCACACTTGCTTAATGTCATCATCAATATTAATATCAATGTTATTATTTGAGTCTTCCATGGCTTGAAATTTGCTTGTTTTATCCATAACTGAGATGGGGTCTAGGGATTTTCCACTAGGCTGGGGGATTGATCAATTTCTCCCTATAATTCTATCAAGCATTGTTTTATGTATTTTGAGGCTATTTTATTTGAGGAATACAAATTTGAATAGCTGTATCTTCCTGGGGAATAGGACAACATATCATTATGTGGTGACTCTATTTCTGTTAAGGCTTTTGTTTGTATTATAGGCTATTTTTGTCTGATATTAATAGAGTTACCTCTGCATTCTTTGGTTTGTTAATTGTATAGACTGTTTTTGCCTATCCCTTTATGTCCAAATGTATGGGTTCTCATTTTTTCATGTGGGTTTCTTATAAACAGCTTATGGTTGGATTTTTTAAATTGAATCTTGGAACCTATGTCCTAAATTGGCAAGTGTAGTCCTTTACATTTGTTATGATGACAGATATATTTGCATTGGTTTCTACCATCTTCCTTTTTGTTATTTGCCCTTTTATTAAACCCTCTCCTTTCCTGCCTTTTTTTTTAAATGAAATGAGTTATAGATATATGAATTTGAGTAAGACACCCAAACTCTTAGCATCTTCATCAGTAAAAATGAAGATAATAATAACCTACAACATAGAAATATTGTGAGGATTAAATGAGTTACTATGTGTAAAATTTTAGAATCATAAAATTGTACCCTTGTTTGTGGTGATTTTATATTCCGTTGTACCCCTCTTCCTCTTAGGATTTATATACTATTTCTACCCTATTAATGATTTTCCTTGGAAATTCACCATGAGTACTTAAAGTCTAAGGTAGCACCACAACCTTCTTCAAACCAGTGCAAGAAACTTTAAATCTTTCATAGGTGCTATTGACCAGAATTTTAGGTTCACCCTTTTTCAAACTCAAATGAATTAGATAATACTGATATTATTTTATGCAAACATTTTCTGTCAATGTATTTGAGAACTGATTCTGTACCAAGTCTATTCTGGGCTCTAGCAGTACAAACAACGTCTATTTAGATGCACCCACTTCCTTGTTCACTGTTCCTCCTGGATTTCACACCTTTTTGGGTCATTTTCCTTCTCTTTGTAGTGCATCCTTATTTCCTTAGTTTAAGTGAGAAGGAGTGAATCTGTTCTGCTTTTATTTATTTAACATGTTTTTATTTTTCCCTTGTTTCTGAAAAATAATTTCACTGAATTCATAGTTCTGGGCCAACATTTTCTTTTCTCTCAGGAGTTTGAAGATAGTAGCCTAAATTCTTCCAATTTCCATTTTGACTTTTGAGGCGTTTTCTGCCAAACTATTGTCATTTCTTTGCAGGTGATTTTTCTTGCCACATATCACCTCAAGATGGCCCCTTTCTTCGGTGTTCTGAAATTTGGTGCAATATACCTGAGATAGTTGGCTTTGTGTGTCACCTTGGCTAGGCTATGACACCCATTTATTTAACCAAACGCTTCTGTAGGTGTTTCTGTGAAGGTATTTTAGAAATGTGGTTCACATCTCTGATCAGTTGACTCTGAGTTAAGAAGATTCCCCTTGACAATGTGTGTGAGCCTTATCCAATCAACTGAGGGACCTTAAGAGAAAAAACTGAGGTTTCCCAGAAAAAGAAATTCTATATCAAGACTGCAGTATTAGCCCCATCTGAGTTTCCAGCCTGCCAGCCTGCCCTACAAATTTCAGATTTGCAGTCCCTGCAATTGCATAAGCCAATTCCTTGATATAAATACACATATATGATATGTGAGTATGTGTATGTGTGTGTAGTGTGTGTAAGTGTGGGTGTGTATACACATAAATACGGGTTGTGTTTCTCTGGAGAACATTGCATAAGACAATGCTAAGGTCTAGATTTCTTTTTAATGATGCTACCAGGAATATGTGCTTCCTAGATCTCTGGATTCAGGTCTTTAATTAATTCTCTAAAATCTATGGCCATTGCCTCTTAAAATATTCTCTCTCTTCATATTTTTCTCCTTTCTCCTTCTGGGACTCCAGATGGATTTATGTTTAAACCCATCACTCAACTATCCATAACTTTTTATCTTTCTTAATTTCCTTCCCCTCTATTCTCCACACTAAATTATGGGTTATCTCTTGAGCTCAATCTTCCAGTTTGCCAATTCTTTCCTTAGCTGTATCCAATCTACTTGTTAACATAGCTACTATATTTTCCATTTCAAAAAGTACTTTGGTTCCTTCTTCAGGTCTTCCTGATTATTTTTCCTCATTTTGTAATTTCATGTTCTTTTTTTTTAAATATTCCTTTCACAGTTATTTTGTATTCTCACTGTGCTTTTCTAGGGCCTGTGTTCCTTGGAGAGCAAATCTGAATGTGCTGTTTCTGCTGACTCTCACTCATGGTGGTTTGTTCTGGCAATCATTGTTCATGAGTTCATACAGGTTGCTCTTAACTATAGGGACCTAAACAGAAAAATGTTTTCCTTGAAAGGGTTTTCTTTATTCACTTCTGCCAGGAGGCTGGGAAAGATACCATCTCAGGATAACTCCAGCACCTTCCAAATTCCCAGGCTTAATCCAGGGGTCTCAGGGTTAATTTTTCCCTTTGCTGCTCAGCCCTACTCCCTACCTGCAGGGAAGCTTTAGGCTCGGTTGTTCACACATCTTAAAGCTTTTCATGCAAGCCCAGAAAGGCCATAAAAATTATGTTTTATGCAGGAACCAATTGTTTTCTAGCAGGAAGGCTCCCCAGGGTCTAGCTCCATTTCTAATCGTCATCATCCTTGATTGAACAGTAAAGAGAAATGTAATCATGATTATGATGTCAAAGAGAAAACAGTAATGAATCACATCCCAGAAACACTGAGCATGAAGCTTCTGTTGTTTTCTCTGATCATGCTTTCTTTCTATTCCCCTCTTATATTATAATGTTTAAAAGTAATTCGACTAGGCTTGTGGATCCAGTAGAAGGTCAGCTGTAGATGAGGGGGATCAAGTTATTCACCAGTGTTTCCTCAGCAGATACAGTGGCACCTGGTGCAGAGTAGGTGCTTGTGAAGTATGTGTTGCCTGTAGAATGGAAATCACACATGCTGTCCCCAAAGAAAATGCTAGAATTGTGGGGAAATTAGATGTCATTTCAATACTTTCTTAACACTCTGAGTGAATATAATTGTACAGGGTCTTTCCATAGGCTATGCACACCCAGGAGAGAAGTTACATTTTTTTATCGTGTGATGTGGTTATTCCTGGGCCTGCCTCAATGAGAATGCCTTCCACAAAGTACTGATTAAATCACCACCTGCTTTTTCAACAGGCTAACTGAGAGCGGTGGCTCTCAAACTTGAGCATGTATCAGAATCACCTGGAGGCCTTGTGAAACCACAGATTGCTGGTTCCCCCGCCAGAGTTTCCGATTCAGCAGGTCTGGGGTGAGGCCCAAGAATGTGCATTTCTAACAAGGTCCTTGATGTTGCAGGTGAGAGGCTACACTTTGAGAGCCGCTGATCTGGTGCTTTTGTACATAGACATCAACCAGGCTTATCTCACTATTTTCTCATCTGGAGGTGTCTGAGATTTGAATCTGAGAAATATATCTGATGAACAAGAGGAGAACCAACGCTTGCTCCATTTTGTTGTTGTTGTTGTTGTTTTCTGCCATGGGGGCATATTAATTTTATAATTTAAAAATCCAGCTAAACACAAGTAAACACCCACAACCCCAGATCTTTCCAGACCATTCCAAAGCTCCCTCCATAGTTTTGGGCTTACCGAAAAAAGTGACTTAAAAGCCAAGTGCCAAAGCAAGCACAGAAGCAAGTTTGACGGGTACAAATTGCAAGTTCTCCTATGCAAATGTGCAATAATCAGTTGTTTCAGCAACCCATCTTTTATCCCGTTCCTTCTGGAAGGATGACATCTCCTGCCTCATTTTATTGGGAAGATTGATGGCCTTGTGTAGGGACACAGACAAAGGCTCTCCATGTTCCCTTTCATCCACTTCTCAGTCCCTCGCATAACCATTGGTAATAAATGCAGTGTAAAAGATGGGGGTGTCAGTGTGATTAGCTCTTCAGCAGCAAGATTGTTGGTGATTTATAGAAGCAAGCTCATGTGTCCCTTTGTTCTGAACCTGAAGTCAATAGCAAAATGAGAAAACCCAATGGAGATTCATGGACAAACCAGTTTAGTTGTCTTTAGACAAAGTATGGCATATCAGTATATTATTAACATCCAGGAAAAAATGATACTACTTTCTCTTATTTATCTTTGACCATTTGCTACATTCAAATGCTGAGATTTTAGCATGATGCTCTCTTTATTTCAAAAGTTCCACTTCCTCTCCTCTGCCTTTCCCCCCCTTCCCTATTACAAAGCTTTCTCTTTCCTTCCCCAAATTGAAGACTTGCCTGTACAGGATGCCCCTCCCCTTGGCACGCAATCAGCCCGTGAACATGCTGCCCATGCTATCCATGGCAGTCCTTGGGGCCAAAATGTGCATCTTCTCTCCATGCAATGCCACTGAGGGCCAAATGGTCCCCTTCACGTGGCTGAGATGAAAAATGCTTTCAAATGCCAAGATCAAGTCACAGAGAGGGGCCCCTCCCTCCATTCCTCACTACAGCTCCTCTCTCCCTAGGCACAGTCACGGATGTTTAATGCAGCCACTGCTGGGCCCAACGCTTACCCGAATTCTGCACTAACTGAGTAATAAGACAAAAGAGCAACAAACAAAATGAAACATTTAGAGCTGATAAAGTAGACAGAAGACAATGTGGCTGGGAGCGCAGCAACAACCCAAACTGAGACAAACCCATCGTCCTGCATGGAGGAGCAGGGCCACAAGGAGCGAGGTGAGGAGAGGAGACGCTAAAGCTATACGGTCACTTCCTTTCCCCAAACTCATCAGCAATTCCTACGGAAGAAGTAAGGAGAGGCCAAAAGTGTTACAGCAATTAATGTCCCCACTCGTAGAAACGTGAAGCCAAGATGAAGGAGGTTTTGGCCTCTGCCCCATCAGTAAGGTTCCCAGGCAACCTCGACAAGAACACAAGAAACGATGAGGACGAGGATACAGGTCAGGAGAGGTCATGAGGTGGTGTGCTATGTAATGTCTCTCAGAGAAAGTTTGAGAAAGACAGTATTGAAATATGAAGTACAGGCTGTTGAGTGACTCGAGCTACTTGCTGCCGAAGGACTCACACTCTTCTCCCCGGTCCCCTGGGGTGTGGCCCCCTCTGCCAAGCAAGGCAGGTGCTGTGCAGCATTTCACAGAGAGCAGCTCACCAGTCCACTATGCTCCTGCATGGGGACAAGGAGGACAGAAGCAGGTTGTGCCATGAAGATGTTTTCCTGGACTGTATGCATCAGTTCCTAGGCATGGCTGATGCACCAGTCATGCCTTA
The DNA here is from genome assembly GCA_026826555.1 of Tolypeutes matacus. Classification (NCBI taxonomy): domain Eukaryota; kingdom Metazoa; phylum Chordata; class Mammalia; order Cingulata; family Chlamyphoridae; genus Tolypeutes; species Tolypeutes matacus. Next base: position 1,032,316 of record JAKSZT010053883.1, on the reverse strand, counting down.
ATCAGCAGGGCTGGGGAAATTAGACCTGTACCCTCATCCTGCTGCCCCAGTGTCTGTTATGGCTTGAATTGTGTCCCCCAAAAGCCACGATCAAGTCCTCACCTCTTTTCCCATGAGCGTGGCCCTATGTGGAAATAGGATCTCTGCATATGGAAATAGTAAGGATAAGGCCAAACTGGAGGAGGGTGTGCCCTGATCCAAGATGACGGTGCCCTTACAGGACGAGGAGCCACAGACCAGCACACGCGAGAGGAGAAGCCACGTGAAGACTGCGGCAGAGGCTGGAGGGAAGTGTCTACAACCAAGAGGCACCGATGACGGCCAGCAGAAGCCAGAAGCCGGAACAGGCAGGGAAGGATTGTGTCCTTCAGGCATCAGAGGGAGCCCGTCCCTGCCAATGCCTTGGTTTTAGACTCCTGCACTCCAGGACTCTAAGAGAATAAATCTCAGTTCCTTTAAGCCACCTGGTTTGTGGTCCTTTGTTATGGCACCCTTGGGAAACTAAGACAAGGATCCAATTTCTCAGATGTCTGCACCCCTGTCCCCTTCACTCACCCTCTGTCAAACACACTTGCTTTTATCTTGAGGGGAAAGAAAAGTCCCATTTAACCTGGCCCAGTGTTCACTGGACCTCTGAAATAAGGAGATAGTGTGTTTAGAGCCATGTCTGGGGAGCAGAAAACAGACTTTCCAACATCATTTGAAATATTAAGTGGAAATAAGAACGTCTAAGAAATAGATAAAGAGGAGGGGCAGGGGGATAATGCAATGGGGGAAAGAGAGGGGACACGCTGGAGGGTCTCCATCCTTGGGTGAGGATTGTCTAGGAAGTAAGGCTAAGTTGGCAGCTGCCCCCAAGAAGGGTCCATATTATCCTCCTTTTGGAACCGTCGCCTTGAAGCTGCTCTGTGCTAACCAACATCTTTCAGGCTCTTCTCTCTAAATTCACTAGTAGGGGGAGGGCATTCTCCCCAGTGATGCTTCTCAATCGGGGAGTGGAGTGCCATGACCAGAGAGCTCCAGAGCCCCCCCCACTGTTTGACCAGGAAGGGACTCAGTTAAGACCTACCACATTCTGGTCCCAGGAATTCACACTTTGATAAAGCAACTTTGAAATGACAAAAGGCACAGTAAGGTGAGAAAAAGAGGCCTCTGGTTTGTTGGTGCCTTCTACCCACATCCACATTTTCTCCTTGCTTTACCTCTTCTTTGATGCACGTGGTTGTCCCAGTCCATCATTGCCATCCGTCCTGAGCATGGCATTTGGAAGGAAGAAAATATAGAGATTCTTGCAAAACACACGTTTATGCACTTCGCTTGACGGATTTATGTCTTTAATTAAGGAGACGTTTTTGGGAAGGCATTGGTTAAACTGTGAAGCAGATGTAGCACTGCACACATCCTAGTGCACGTATTATAATTTTCCCCTTTAATTACAGCTCCAAGGACAACAGTTAAGCAAGTATTTTGGTGGATTCCAGCAACTGCTGTGACTGTGATTTAGGAATCTCCGGCTGTTGTATCTCCACATTGCCTCTGGGCCTTTCCTCGCTTGTGGTCAAACAGGCGCATCCCATCCAATCCAACCAGATTGCATGCAAGAGAATTATGGGCATTTTCTAAACTAAAAAACCCACATCTCCATATATAAGTACAATTGCATTTGTAGTAGCTAACATTCATAGTAGTCGTAGAATAGCAGTTTCTATTATAAGTTGCTTTTTGATCAATAATAACCCATTCTGGAAATGGCTTTGAGGCCCAAATTCTTTTCCTATTGGTCTTGGCCAGAAAACATACTCTTCTTCTTTTCTCGTTAAGAGCTTTTAGGACTTAATCCATTTAGCCATCTTGGGGATAATGAAAAACCATAGGGAAAAACAAAGCATAACGGCCATGATTCTTTTCAGTGTTCATGTAATTTAAAAGTGAGTGGAAACTATAGCTCCCCATGGTGATGGTGGAGGTGGAATTCTTCCACATGAAAGAAAACAGCCGTCCATTATGAACAGCGAGTTGTGAAGGTTTTCTCACGGACTTGGAATTGCTTTGATATTGAGCCAGTGTATGTGATAAAATTCTGATCTAACTCTGGCTGGCCCTGTTCTTGTCTTTTAACTAAATTGATTCCTCATTGAAGTCAACACGTTCTTCTTGTCTCACAAGTACGGAAACAAGTCTTCCCTTGCCTTAAAGCAGGGTCAACTATCTGGACCCAATGAAAGCCCCTCAAGTGCTGCCTGGCTAATGCTCAGTCCCTTCAGATTTCGTCTTTCTATTCCACTTTATATAATTTGGGTGAACTCAGTCAATATTTTGGGGCCCCTTCATGGGCAAGAAAGTGCCCTAGGTGCAAACAAAGGTGCTCCTGGGAGGCTTGGGTACTTGGTAAAGTCTACCAGGAGACTACACTCCCCAGGCTTTTCCTGTTGAAATTTAAAATGAGAATCAAGTCTATATGACACTCTATTGTCACTAGCTGTGAAGAATACCAAGGGCCAAGAGTCAAATAGTTGGTACAACAGGCTGTGCAGCATCCTGCCTTATTTCAAAATTCAGAGCTCGATTGCACTCTCTCGTAATTACAGATGAGCCCAGGGAGACCAATCCCACCTTACCAGCTCCCTAGGTGAGGGTCTATGTCCAAGTCATCAAGTTCATACCTCAAAGCACGAAGCTTACAGATTCCCCGTTTACAATACCTCGTTGAAATCACTGCAGATGCTCGCCTTAGCTCTGTGTAGTCACACGATATGCATGCACACACCATACACATACATGTACACATGCACACTCAACATGCAGTCATGCCCTCACACGTGCACACACACTCGTGTATACAATTCCACGCTGCTGGAGATGTTCTTACAGCACTGGTGATTTTGAGTTCTTGCTGGCTTACGCCCTTCATGGCCCATAATTTTGACCTCGTGCCTCTTCATTGTTCAAAATTAACTTGCACGGGACCATTTCCCATAGATCTTGGAAACGTTGCTTAATTGTTACAGACTTAAGCCTATGTTGTTTAAGATGACCCATCACGCATAAGGGGCAAGCTGAGAGCTATTTCGCAGTGGGGTGCCTTGGTAGGGAGGGACCCCCAGGTCGCCATGTCGCCAGCAATAACCATCTTCACGTTGGCTCTCGGTACTGGCGGCACAGTCGATTTTTGTGGAACAAAGCAAGGAAGTCCTGGCCACAATATAACTTTCACTTCTCTGACATTCTTTTGCCATCGTTTTATCTTTGAAAAGCAGTCTGACCTGCTAACATGGACACCAGCCTAGAGCAGAAACATTTGAGTTCAGTGCTCATTGTCACCCAAGTCCCTAAATCTCATTATTTTGTCAGAACCAGACATTATTTGCTTAGCATGCTGTGGAAGGTAGGAGAGCAAGAGGCTGTGCTTTAATTGGAAATGCTCTGTCTTGTTTAATCTATACTTAAGCACTTAATATTTTTGAAAAGTTCATATAGTTCAAAACTATAAGTTTAAATTGGTCCTAGAGACTGTGTTTTCATGAAATTTTTTTCTGACCAAGAGTGACATTTGGTATGTATTGGTGGGAGATAGGGGTGGGTGGGAGGTGGTCCTGGATATGTTGGTTGGCGTGGGTTGTTTGGTCAGGATTCATTTTCCTTTTGTGAACATCACTTTATCAGCCTTGTGATATTCCCATTCCATCCCACCCCATTCTAATCTGTCCCATCCCATCCCTTCCCATCCCCTCCCTTCCCTTCCCATCCCTTCCCATTTGAACAAGTGTCATTCAGCCTTTCCATGAATGGGGCCTCCTTGGTTCCTACTCTCTGGCTCACCTCCACTCAGAGTTCCAGGAGGACCCTCCCAAGCTTCCAGGCCTCCAGTGCACGTTCTTGAAGGTTTCCATATAGAAAGTCCTCCAGGAACACATGCAAGTTCACATTTTGTCATGTTGGTTGGTGAACCCACTGAAAGTGGGATTCTCTCTCCCAAGTGACTCAGGCAAATGCAAGAAATCCACCTTTCATGGGAACTCATGGCAATTAAAAGAAGAGTTTTCTCTACAAAAACTAATATTGGCAAGTGAAGAAGTGAGCAATGAACTGGAACAAGAGTTCTTTCACTTAATGAAACACATCGATTGCATTTTTGGCATCAGGTGTAAAGAACCATGACTTGTAAACCAAGTGAAGCTCTGAGCCATGGAAACTCTTTAGTGCCAGCCAATGAGTCCATGAAAATTTTCCCTAAGTTGCTAATTAGTTACAACTTCGACAAGCTCAGTATTTAGGACATCAAGGACAGAGATGCTTTTCTTCAGCAGTTTGTAACAATCAGAAGTAATTGATGTGCCACCAAAACCAAGTTCCTTAAAGCATGAGGATTCCCCAACACAGTGAAGTACAGGAGCACTGCAGGTTTGAGGCTACAGGTGAGACTAAGCTCCTGGCTGTGATAATGGCTGAGTCGGAATAAGCCTGTACCTTTACAATCCCTATGAATAATTATGCTACAGAGGAACATAGTAGGTGAAAGGCAGCATCTTATTTGATTCCTTGGCATCATGGAGATTTTGTTCAGCAACTCAACAAGAGGAATTTTCTTCCTCATTATTAGTTTTAGAATTGTCAGCTGTCTCCCCACACCAGGCCAAGGGACCCCAAAGTGTGAAGTGAGGTTTGGCCACACTCAACTGGAGTGTGCCTGACTCTCGACTGGAGGCTCTCCTGAGACTCCTGCAGGCAAGCCATCATGTTCTCTAGGGTGGGTCTCTCCCGTGGCTCTTTGCACCAGCCTCCAGACGGCCCAGGGCCCTGGCACTCAGCCTTCTGGCTGCTGGAATGAAGTCCCGGACAAGCAGGAGGGTCTGACGCAGGGCACCCTCCCCGGGATACCTTCTCTAGGTTCTGAAATCACCCCCCAACTCTGCTCTTCCAACAGCTTCTCAGGGACCCCAAGGATGAGAACCATAGGGAGGACCCCAGGTACCTGAGGGCATCAGGTCTACAGCATGGGGCTGCCCCACCTGGGCAGGTGAAGCAGGTCTACAGCATGGGGC
>JAKSZT010053883.1:951873-1027264 GCA_026826555.1 Tolypeutes matacus | reverse complement strand
TGGGGCTGCCCCACCTGGGCAGGTGAAGCAGGTCTACAGCATGGGGCATGCCCCACCTGGCTCCCCTACCATCTTCTTTCGCCCCGTGCTGCTTGTAGCAGAATCAGGGTTTCCTTCCACCGAAACTGTGTGCAGGGTAGTAATTTTTGCCATTGATACTACTAATTCTATAGTTCATAATTTTGAAAAAGCAAACCTATGTGAAGAGAAATGCTATATAGTGTTGCTGTTTTGTTTCAAAGACCTCAAAGGCCATCCACCATGAACAAAGAAAGGGAGACGTTCGTCTCCCTGCAAGTGCCCATTTGTCACAGTTCACGGTGTGGCTGTAATCTCTTGTTGTCCCTCTGCCATATGTTTGCATTTCCCACTTGCTGGGTATTTTGGCTGCACTTAGTCAGATGGAAGCCGCCTTCCAAATAGTTCATTTGGATGTGTCAATTGCCTAAGCTGAAGACCATTAGGCTCTCAGATAGAGACATGGAATTTAGGATAAATGAAGTAAATTAAGCATCTGACTTGGAAACATGTTGCTGAAATGGGTCCAGCCATAAATTAAAGCTCATCCAATCCTTCTTTCCAATGCCAGAGGAATGAGGACATGACACACAGGGGTGATTGGGCTGCCATGGGATAGGAAAGGGATTTCAGGGCAAAGAGATCTCCTTGGAACACACAGTGTCTGGAACAGACTATCACTCTGAGCTAAGACTGGCCATGAGAGTATCCAAGGGGGCAGCTGCCTGTGGTGTGAGGCAGTTGAGCTGTGGTGGACTAGGTGTTCAAGCATCCGTGAGATATCTCTGCTCAGCCACATCCCAGCTGGGAGAATTCAGGTGAAGCACTGTGGAGCTGGGGGGAAAGGGGGTATGTCTGCCTCTGGCTCATACTCAGGGATTTGGAGAGTGTCATTTAACCACTTGGAACCTCTGTTTCCTCTTCTGTCAAATGGGGAGCATAATTCCCACCAGTATATGTCTGCCAATGGCAGGCCCATAGTTGGCACTTCACTCTAGAACAAAGGGAACCTGTTCTAGCAACAAATTTTACCCCAAATAAATACCCTTTATAAAAGCCAACAGATTTCTGGTTCTAGATAACCAGAAAGGATTCTTTCTTCTTTAGAATTCACTTTATCTAGAATAAGTTCCCTGGAACCTAATTTATCATGGGGTTGTCGGAAGAAGTCAATGAGATTATTTGGCTTATTATTTGCTTAATATTTGGCCCATAATAGAAACTCAATAAGTAAGCAGTAGCCGTTTCATCTTGGATGCATTGGACATGAGTAGCTACTCCTCTTTACGGGCATGAGAGCTTCAAGGGGAAGAAAATGGTGGGAACTTCTTGGTTGCTTCCATACTTATTCTGCCCCGTTCCCTTGAGACCTTTACTGTGCTTTGTAAGGAGGCAGGTGAGTCTAAAGCAGAGCTTGGTGTTGACCAGTTGTCCCCACTGGGCTGTAAACTCCTCAAGGGTGTAGTCTATATCTCTTTCATCTTTGTGTACCCAGCACCTGGCACACAACTTAGCAGGGGCAGGTGATCCTATCATCCCTGTCTGGTAAATAACTTGGGTTCTTATAGGATGCTGATGGAGGACATGGCAGGATCCAGGAACCACGTTGGGGCAGGGACTGGTAGAGCATATTTTGGTGGTAGCAGTACCACCTTGAGGCTCCACAGATATGGCAGAGGAGAGAACTTTGATCCTGTGGCCACGGGAAGAGAGATGAGCCATTTGTCTGACAGGTTGCAGCTGAGGAGAACAGAGCAGCTGAGCTGAGGAAGCCCAGAAAGAAACAAACCCTATGCCAGCCTACAGCTGAGATCAGAAGAAGCTGGGCCCACAGAGCCTTAAGAGGAAGAAGGAAGGGGAGACCAGGCACAGACCACCCGCCATCTTGCTTCAACACGTGGCAACTGACTTGGGTGAGAAAGTTCCTCTTATGGGACCTTGAGCTGGACTCTTCAGGCTCTTGTCACTGTAAGCTTTGACCCCAAGTAAATATGCTTTAAAAAGCCAACAGATTTCTGGTGCTTTGCATCAGCACCTCTTTGGCTGACTAATAAACATCCCCAAATACCAGCAGATAGGAGCATGAGTCCCTGATGCTGCTGGGTGCAGCAGTGGGCTCCCCAGGGACACGCCCGTGCTGCAGTCGATGAGACCATGGGCTCTGAGCCTGACACACACCAGTTTGCACCTGGGCTGAGCCAATTCCCAGCTAAACCACGTGTGAGTCGGGGATGCCCTGACTTCATGCACTGGGCACACTGTAGGCTCCTGGGGAGCAAGAACTGGTGCTGATGGCAGGGGCGCGTGAAAACTGTCCTCGGGTCTAATTTATAACTGTTGATGATCAACTAACCCTTGGAAGGGTGAGTAAATAGATGAAGAGGCTCTCCCGGCCCCACTTTCCAAGACCCTTTTTCTACTCACTGCCCTCTTTCTGATTGCATAAAATCATTCACGCTAAGGAAATGGGTTCTACACAGACTCTCTCTCCTCGAGTTCTTACCGTCGAGAGAGAATTTCTGTCTGAAAGCATGGGGGGCAGATGGTGGAATTCTGAGCATCGGCAGGAGGGTGCGTTTTCTTGCAAGGGCCTCCCCAGTCACACCCCAGCAGGCTTTCAGGTATTTCCTGGAAGGACTGTGGAGCATCTCTGCAGTCTGCTGGGTGGGGTTGGGGCACAATTCTCCCAAGACTGTTTAAAGAGACAAAGGGACTGGCCAGGGGACTCTGGAGGGCCACGGCCACGAATTTCTCCTACATGACGTGGGTCTCCCCGGGCAATGCCACCAGCCCTCTGCTCCAGCCTGCAGGGCAGGACACAGCATCCTCAGTGTCTTCATTTCCAGCGACTGCTGTAAGAAAGGACCACAAACTGGGCGGCTTAAAACGTCAGAAATGCACTCGCTCGCGGTTCCGGAGGCCAGGAGCCCCAACCGGGTGTGGGCAGGGCCGCGCTCCCCCTGAAGCCTCTTCCAGCGTCTTCTGTTTGCCAGCCTTGCCTTGTAGACGCAATCTCCACCTCCATCTCCGCGGCGTCCCCTGTGCCTGACTGTCCCTTCTCTGCTTACAAGGGCAGTCCTAATCCAGTAGGACCTCATTTAACTAACTAATTCCATCTGCAACAACCCCGTTCCAAATGAAATCTCATTCCCAGGGTCCTGGGGTTTGGATTTCAACGTATCTTTTTTGGGGGGATCACAGTTCAACCCCTCAAACACTAGGGTTTGGGTGGCTTTGGCCTGTTCCCCTGCAGGCGCCTCCCCAGGAGCCCCCTTTCTCTTTGTTGGCTTGACTCTATCTAAGCAATTCTATCCGTGTCAAACATTTGCTGAAAGACGCCAGGTAACCGGCTGGCTTGTTATACCTGCACCACTGATCAGCTAATATTAAAGAACTGAATTGCTATGCATTACCTGCTTGGAGGTAATAAAAGTCCTTCTCAGAGCATGAGGTGGAGTTAAATGTGAAGCATTTAGTATGAAACGGGAGCGAAATGGGACAGAATCATAAATATTCTGCTAATGTAATCCACAGCCACTTCCCAGCCAAATCCTGGGCTCGCTGGGCCTCTCACACACCAGAATTGCAAAGTTCCCCCTCAACAACGCCATTTATATTCCGCTTGTCTCTCTTGCCCTCTCTTTCTTTTAGGCCTTAATTTTAGGAGAGATTGCTTTGAAAGAAGGGATCATCACCAGTTTACCAAAAGGCCGCATAATTCCTAATTGCCTTCCCAGAGATTTTTCCCTTCATCATGTGCCATAACCTTTTTATGCCAGCATCTTCATTATCTGCCTCCCAGCCAGCTTCTTCCTCTCCACCTTCAAGCACTCACCCCTGCCCCCCACCCCCATCTTAAAACAAGACACACACTCCTTACTGGAACCAAGAGGACCTGCCTTCCGACACCAATTTTTCCCCTGTGACTTCCTGACTCTTGCTTTCCATGCCCCATCCAACTCCAGGAGGCTTCCTGTGATCCTAACAAGCCCAACTCTATCTGCCCCAGGACCTTAGCACGTGCTGTCACCTCTTTTTAGGAGTCTCTTCCCCAGATCTTCCTGTGACTGGCTCCTTCTTGTCTTTTGGGACTCAGCTCACATAAGTGCCTTCTGACCACACACTCTAGAACTCCCCTCCTCCTTTAGTCTTCATAGAATGGGCACAGACTCTGACTTCTTCCTCTTTAGGTATTGGTGTATGGCCTGCCTCTGCCCGTTAGGAAGGAAGCTCTGTGTGATCAGAGAACTAGTCTGTCCTGCTCACTGCCATAGCCACATATGTGGAGGGAAAGTGCTTCTCACTATTTGTAGAGTTAATTAAGAGGCCTTTAAAAAAGAGCATTCTTTACCTACTTGCCCCTCTAATCCCCAGTCTCTCTCTTCTCACTGTCATCTTTAGAAATGAATGGGCTAAACCAGTGAGGTTTAATCTCCTAAGAATCATATTAAAATGCAGATTCACAGGTCTGGGGCAGGGCCTGAGACACGGCATTTCAAATGAACTCCCAGGGACCCAGATGCAGAATCTCCGACCTCAGGCCCCTGTGTCAGACACGGCACTTCACCGAGCGCCCCAGGTGACCGCTCTGTGCCCCTGAGGACCTGGGGCCCGCTGGCGCCAGCCCTTCCTGTCCTTCCCGCACCGCACTCCTGCACCGTGCTCCGCCGGAAGCATCACACCAGCAGCCACTGCCTCCAGAGCCTGACGGCCTCGCGGGCTTCTCCCTCTTTCTGCAGTGTGATTTCGACCCCCTCCTGGAGGGAAAAGCCTCCGTCTTCTTCCCGTCACACCTGCAGCTTGGGCATCTTCCTTTTTCTTCCCTTTCTTTCCTGACAGGTTGAAGGTGTCTCAGAGCCATTTGTCCACAGCCCATGCTTTTTCATTCATCTGACCCGTTCCCCTCGTTTGAGTTTGCTGGTTTGCTGAAACGTAATACTCAGGCAATGGTTGGCTTTTACAAGGGGGACTTGTTTGCCTACAAGCTTACAGTTCTGAGGCTGTGAAAATGTCCGATCAAGGCATCGTCAGGTGATGCTCTTTTCCTGAAGACTGCCTGCCAGTGACCCTGGACTCGTCTGTGACGTGGCAAGGCATATGGCAGCATCTGCTGGACTCACAGCTTCCTGCTTCTGTGGCTTTTCCTCTCTCTTTCTCCCTGTATTCACCCTCTTTACAAAGGACTCCAGTAAGAGGATTAAGATCCACCCTGGGCCATGCCTTCCTGAAGTAACCTAATCAAAAGCCCCATAACTGAAGTAACCTAATCAAAAGGTCTCATCCACAACAGGTTCACACCCCAGGAACGGACCAGCTTTAAGAACATGATTTTCTGGGGTACGTGCAGTCTCAAACGACCACCCGCTTCTCTACCACCATCAACCCCAGTCGCTCTTCTAAATTAGAAATAGAAAAGAGGAAAATTACCACCGTACTCCTCCAGATCACACCTGTCCTGTACTTACCAGGTGCTAGAAGGGGTTCCTTCATTGGGCCCCAGGCACCAAGGAGGCTGACATTCACGGGATCAACATCCCCAATCCCTTCCTGGTGAATCAGCTGGAGCAAGGAGCCCAGGCCCCTCCACTGAATGGAGTCTTGGCTCAGCCATGCTCCAGCTGCTTGGCCCTGGGAGCTACTTACTGTCTCTGTGCCTTGGTTTTCCTACCCGGGAAGTAGGGATGATGATGTTCTACCTTGTGCGTGAAGAGCACTTAGCATGGCGGCTACCACCTAGAACGTACCCCATCAACGTGGTCACTGGAACGACCACCAATGCCCCTGGCCACTGCTGACCTGTCAATCATCTCTGAACAGTAGCCAAGGATGTGGGAAGCTCGAGGCTCACGCCCACCTTGTCATTGACAGTTCAGTGCAGGGCAAACCCAGCCTTGGTTTCTTCATTCCTACAACTTGGGTGTGGACCAGTCTTATCATTTAGCTCCCTTTTTATGCTCTAAAATTCTAGGGTTCCATGCCCCCACCCCCCAATATATGATTCCTCACCAAGTTTTGTTGGTTCCTTAGGTCATCAGACATACAAGACATCCTTAACCCAGTGCCAGGCCCTGGATGGGGCACAAGGACATCAAGGTGGGCTCAGTGTCCCTGTCCTCATGGAGATGGCAGTGCGTGTGACCCAGCTGTGAGGGCGGACCTGGAGGCTGTCCCAGGGATGCACACAAGGGCGCCTACCCTGGATTTGTTGGGAATGGAAAGTGGCACCTTCAAGGTCAAGTCCTCACAGAGAAGTGGGGGGCCGAGGAAGCAGCATCACAGGCAAAAGCAAAATGGGGGCGGTGCGCCATCTTGGGAAACTGAGCCACATTCAGAAGGGCTGTGGAGACGTGCATCCAGGTGAGACTGTGCAGGTGAGCGGGGCCGGACAGCCCAGGCCTCCTAAGGCTTCTGAAGGAGCTTGGACTTGACCTTGATGTGATGGGGGTGTTGGAATGGACACTGGAACGAGAAACAGCACTTAGTGATCAGGAGAGGGAAGGGGTGGGTCGAGGGGGACACTCGCAGGTCTGTCCTGGGGCCGGGCAGACGGTGGTGCCTCTCATCGCTTCTCAGAGCCACTTGTCACCACCCACCACAGAAGCTCAGCCCTGCAGGGGAGTGCCTTGCCCTCTCTCCCCGTCTGGACCCGGGCCCTCCTTCCTGTCCTCAACGCAAGCGGATGAAGTCACGCACCGTGAATGCCTGATTCAAGCAATGACAACGATTTTATATGGGGGAAGGGGGGTGCAGGTTGAGAAAGGGTGATCTGAAATCGAGGGGTTTGCACAAGTGAGACGCCCAAAAAGGGCCCTGCAAGCTTGGAGGACATCCTGGTTTTTCCCCTTGTTTTATTTTATATTCATTTTTTTTATTAGAGAAGTTGTAAGTTTACAAAAAAATCATGCAGAAAAAAGAGTTCCTATATGCCTCCCCATTAACACTTTGCATTACTGTAGTATCCTTGTTAGAATTCATGAAAGAAACTGATTATAATTGTACTGTTAAATATAGTCCATGGTTTACATTAGGGTACCCTGTTGGCGTTCTATGTTCATTTTCTATGTTTATTCTGGTAACATATTTGCAATCTAAAACTTGCCCCTTTAACCACATCCAAATACATAATTCAGGGCTGTTAATTACATGCGCAAAGCTGTGCTGCCGTCCCCACCAGCCATGACCAAGCCTCTTCCATCCCCCTCCCCATTCCTGACCCCAGCCCAGCCCCCGGTAACCGTATTCCAGGCTCAGACTCTAAGAATTGCGTATTATAGACAGGGCAGCTCCCCACAGATGCCAACAGAAAGCGAGGGAATACGGGGTGCTCTTATCCGGGCTGTGTGACTAGACTCTCAGACTCGGGAGTCACAGTGCTCTGGACTGGAACGCTAATTCCCCTAGTTTGCCAGCTGTGAGGCTTTGGCAGCCACTTAACCTCCTCAACTGAAAGTAGAGAGGAAAATAGCAGCTTCTGCGCAGGATGGAGAAATAGTACCGGAAAGTACTTAGCGTGGTGGCAGCACACAGAAAGGGAGGGGGGACGTCTCAGGCTGACCCCCGTCCCGAGAAGGATGTCGCATGGGGGGCTGCTCAGGACGCAGGGTCCTCACACGCCCTCGTGGCGAAACGGTGGGCGCTGGCTGCCGCGCTGGCCCCGAGCTCGGAGAGACCGTGGCGATGCAGCCTTTTGCTTCTTTCGACTGGTCTTTCTTTTCTGTGTCCGGGGTTTTTACAGCTGTCAATCAGAGGGACTGGATGTGGCCTGCGAAGGCCCCTTCTGCGTTTTCCTGTTTGTTTGTTTGTTTGTGTGCTTGTGTATAGTGCCCTGTAGGACCTGCTTCTACTGGGCCCATTCGCTGAATTCCAAGCCCGAGCAGCCTCTGGTCTGGGATCAGAACTTTTCCTAAAGAGCTTCCTTCCTACAAGTCACAACATGACCTTTTATTTCTGACGGCTGAACTTGCTGCGCTTACTTTTTAAACATTCTTAAATCGGCAGCTGCTTCATTTTTTGAGAGAAATGCCCTTCGTGTAAAGGTAAATCTAATGAATAAGCAAATAGGCTTCCCCATAAAGCATTTACTGTTTTGATTCAAAACACAAATCAATTCCCGTACCTTTTGGATTTGATGGGAATGTGGGTGGAGGCAAAATGAAAAGGCAGCCTCGCTTCTGGAGAGCACAGTCTCGCCCCCCCCCCATTTCCATAATGAGTTCTTACAAGCGTGCACTTAAATGTCATCCGAAAAAGACTTATGTTTCTCACTTTCTCTCCTAAGCTGACCACGCCATAGGTAGGTCCAAAGAGGCCACCATTTCCAGCTGAGGCGGGAGAGATCTGGCGGTGGGCTCTCTGCGGTGCCTGGGCGCAGAGGCTGCGTGATTAGCGTGCCCGTCCCCAGGCTGCCCGGCTCTGGAGGGGGCCCAGCGGGCGTTACCCAGATTTACTGTCGCCAGTACAGTGGAACCACACGGTGCCGTCCCCTTCACAAGCAGCATGTCTGCCGGCCTGGGGCGGCGGCCAGGGCACAGCCCGCTTCCCTGTGCTCAGCTCTCCTCGTTTAATGAGCGCAGCCCTCGTCCGGGAGGCGGGTGGCTCCTGGCACCTCAGTGAGGCTGCCCTCTGACCTCCGCAATGATGCCTGCACACACAGGCTGGAAATAGCCATGCTGCCGATGACTGCAGCTCAACGCCTGCATTGTCCGCGGCGGGCGCGTCTATAGACGCCGTCGTGTGTCGACTTCACAGCCACCTTGTCCAGCACGCCCTGCAGTTTGTAGATGATGAACAGAAACCTGGGGAGAAACTACAGAAGGAGCTCATCATCCCACAGCTGGAAGCAACGGATAGCGACTGCACACCCAGACCTGCCTGGCTCAGAGTCTGTTTCCCTCGTGCCGCCGTGCCAGGGCCGCGAGGGTTCCGGGCCCCCGTCGCCCCTCACAGACTTTGCAGAAGACGAGGACAAGGAGCAAAGAGCTTTCTCCACGGCTGCAGCAGCCTAATAAAGGGAGGGGGAGTGAAATGAGCGGCTGTCCAGTGTCAGGTAGGACTTTTGTGTTTTTAAAGGCGGATGCAAAGCAGATCAAGCGCCCTTTCTTCCTACCAACGTTTCCAAAAAGAAACAACTTTAGCCTGGAGCTAGAGATCAGTGTTCAAAGCCCTTGCCCATTTTTTAAAAAGCTAAGCGCTGTGTTTAACACCTAGTAGAATGGCCGTCAGAACGCATGGCTACTAGACATGAGTCAGCAGTAGAGTTGCACTGGAGCGTTCCGGTATATTAGTAAAAGAAGGAAAATCAACTGTGTAGCAAGAGCCCTAGGAACAGACGTGCAATTCAGAGACAGGGGGCTGGAGACTGAAACCACAGCCCTTCCTGTCCCCGATTCATTCCGTTCCAAGGGCTGAGATCCTTTGGGAACACTGGGTGGAGACTAGGTGAGGCATCATTTAACTCGATGCAATTATGTGCATGCTATAAATCACCTACTGTGTGCAGGAAAATGAGCTTAGATGCTGGACGGGAGATGAAAGTAAACCAAACCAGAGTCCTAATCCCATAGACCTACCACCCAGCTGAGGAAAGCTAAAGCAGCTGTAACGAAACTAAATTCCTCCTGACACGCTGCCATTTGGGAACACAAAGATTAGCACGGGCTTTGTCAATGGAGCAAGTGGAATTAGCATTTGGAATGAAGCTAGTGTTAGAAGGCAGAAGTGCAGTAGGGTACGTGTGCGTGTGTGCGTGTGCACACTGCAAAAATATCAGCCGCTCGCCCACTTCAGCAAGAGGTAGCCTAGAACTCAGAGCGGGGTGCGCCCGGCCTCCCCGTCCTTTCTCGTCCCGCAAGCCTTGCCTGCTGCGGCGCCCTGCGCGTGGTCACTCCCCGTGTGTGCAGGCCCCTCTGAGCTCCAACCCGAGACCCGCGGAGGATGCCCGAGGATCTTGGGTAGGTCCTTTAGCCGTTCCAGTTCCCTAACTGTAAAATGAGGGCATCATCCCGTTGCCCCCCAGGCGCTGTCTTAAGATTAAAGGAAAGAGAAGGAAGAGCTAGGTCTAAATTAGGTTGCATTTGGCCATAAGCCATGGAAAGACTTGCTGAAACGAGCAGAGGATGGTGTGATCTTTAAAATAAGTTGCTCCAGTCCACCCACTACAGGGTACAGAGCTCCACCCTCCCTCCCTCTCAACCAAATCCTAGCAGCCCCCGCGCCCTTCGCTAACGACCTTGATGAAGGAACTAGGCTGCTCATGGCAGGAAAAACGGTGGGAACGAAGCTGGTAACTGCATGTGTACCCATGTCTCCCTGTAAACATACCTTCCCTGGAATCATTCTAGAACATTCTAGAACATACTTTGTTAAGAGCTGCAGGTGGGGAAGCGGCTGTGGCTCAATCAGTGGGGCTCCCATTTACCATATGGGAGGCCCCGGGTTCGGTTCCCGGGGCCTCCTGGTGAAGGCAGGCCCGCCCGCACGGCGTGGTTAGCTGACCCAGCGAGCACAAGCAGCAAGGGGGGGATAAATGAATAAATAAATAAAATCTATAAAAAAAAGAGCTGCAGGTGCAGTGAGGAAGGGTCCAGATTGTCTGGCAGATTTAGCTGCCCAGAGAACCCACCCGTCATGTTGCCCTGTGAGGAAACTAATTATTCATCCATTGCCAGACCCTTTACTTGTTGCTCAGCCAAGCTGCTCACAGTGAGCTTCTGGAATGTTCCCTGATAGACCATTCTCTCCTCGGCAAGTATCCTCTCTCTGTTCCCTCTAGATTTCTCCAATTCTCCTCCCCAGCAGGCATCCCCTGGGCTACGGCTAAGGCCGACCTTTCTTTCCTGACCCACCCCTGGGTGGCTGTGCCCCTGGGTGGCTGGTCCTGGCGTGGCCCTAGGATTATCTCCCTGGATGGTGGGGATTCGTCTGCCTTCACTGGTGCCTGTGTTTGGGAAACGTACTCTTTCCTTCTCCTTCTTTGAAGGCCAGTCTCCTTGGAAGGCACCAACAGATACCTCTGCCTTCCACCACCATGCCATTCTGCTGCTGCAGAGGGTCTTCCCAAGTCCAGCGTGGAGACGGGAGACCCTGAGGCTTGCTTTCAGGATGCCTCTCATTTCCACATGGCCAACTGCTTTGAATTCCATTCTCCAGCCAGTGTGCACACTCGCACATCCGTGTTCACTCAAGCACCCCCGTGACACACCTGGAACCCAGGGAGAAGGACACTTCTTTAACCCATTACTTGAGCTGAGTAGGTCTGCTTCTGAGCATCCGTGTGTGCTTTGGTCCTCTGCTGGGATGGAAATCCAAACGCTGACCGTGACGGCAGAGCCTGTCCAGGTCGCAGTGCCTGCCCACCCTCTGCACCCGCTGCTCCTCTCCCTGCCTAGGACAGCCATCTCCCACCATGCAGCACCGCAGGCTGTGTGGCCCAGGGCCCCTCGCAGTGTGCCAGCCCCCTTCCTGCCCAGCGGTCCTTCTCCAGGCCAAACCCGCCCAGTCAACAACTCATCATGGATCCAGTGTGGCAGGAGTTTAGAGGAAGGAAAGAGCAGTCCCCGTTTAGAAAATCTCTCTCACCCGCTAGCACAGTTATTTAAAAAAAAAAAAAAGACAGCAAATAACAAACGTTGATGAGAACGTGGAGAAACTGAAAGTCACACGCTGCTGGTGGGGATGTAAAATGGGGCAGCTGCTGTGGGAAACAGTCCAGTGGTTCCTCAAAAGTTTAAGCATAGAGTCACCACCTGGGCCGGCCATTCCATTCCTAGGTATGTGCCTGAGATATCTGAAAACGTGTCCACGCAGAAATTTGTACACAAATGTTTATAGCAGCGTTTCCGTAACAGCCAAGAGATGGAAACAACTCAAAAGTTCATCGACAGGTGAATCGATATTCAAAATGTGGTGTGTTCATACAATGGAATGTTATTCAGCTAAAAAAGGAATGAAGTTCTGATACAGGCTACACCACGGATGGACCTTGAAGCCAAGTGCAAGGAGCCAGGCAGGAAAGCCATATTTTGTAGGATTCTATTCCTACAAAATGTCCAGGAGAGGAAAATCCATAGAGACAGAAAGATCAGTGGTTGCCAGGGGCTGGGGGCAGGGAAATGGGAGTGACCACTTATGGGCACGAGGTTTCTTTTTAGAGTGATGAAGATGTTCCAGAGTTAGAGCGTGGTGACAGTTGCACCACGCTGCGAACGTACTCAAAGCTACCGAATTGCACCCTTTAAAATGGTGAGTTTTATATTGTGAAGATTACCTCAGAAAATTACTTCTTTGACAGGTCATGGAAAGAAATTTCAGAGAAGAAAAAAGCACCACAAAGCCCTCTTCCTCCTCGGGAACGCCCCTGTGGGTCCTCGCACCGTCTGCTTTTTCCTGGGTCACTGAGACACCCACACTGGACGTAGCCCCGTGAGGGCAGAACCCACGATGGACGCGTTTTTGTGTCTCCCACAGAACCCAGCAGAACAGCCTGCAAAGTCAGCGTGCATGAAAGCCCTAAGGGGCCCTGGACACTGATAAGAGTGGGGCGCGGCACTCACCATGCCCAGGGGCTTTGGGGGAACACGCTCTCTTGCTGCGAAGGTGAGCCTTAGGATGCAAACCTCAGTGAACATGGCAAGACCACGTTTTGCAAACCGTAGCTGTCTACCTGCCCAGAGTTTACCCGCGAGCCATCCACTTGCCAATGATAACTAACCAGAGAGAAAGGACTCACTCTAAAACCTACAGGAGTCAATTATGCCCTTGAGAAAGGCGAGCAAGGTCCAAGCAGAGAGGCAGGTGGGTGGATCTGCACACACAGACCCAAGCTTGGAGCTACAGAAAAGTTAATTAGTTTTCTCTCCTTTCTATGTGGCCTGAGAGGAAGGCTGGCTGGAGTCCACGGTGAATATCGTCCACCACATTCCTGTATACATCCAGCCTAATTTAATTTTGAAATTACATTTGAAAAAGTGTGAAAATACGCATTGCACGGCATAATTTAGAAAAGCCCATTATCTGCAAGGTGCCTGCCAGGGAAGAATGATCTGGCTGTGGAGCCTCCATCTCAGCTTTGGCTCCAACAGATAGCAAATTCTTTAAGTTCTCCACCTCCTTGGTCATAGCAGTTAATAGAAAGAATGTACCCATGAACAGATACTGGGCAGCAATTCATCTGGGCCCCGAGGAGATTAACCTTTTGTTAGCTGGAGGTCTATTCAAAATTGGAAGCCAGTGTGCTGCGATTTCCTTCCTTGGACCCAGGTGATATCCTGCTCACCATCACTTTATGTACAATTTCCCCCACAACCACGGTTTGGAAAGAGTAAAAGAAATAATGCTAGAATGGAATGAAGTGACATATCAGAATAATTATTTTCTCCTTCTAGAATTTATTGCAGATGAGTTGTCAAGCTTTGGGAAGCTGAAATTTTGCACCATCAACTTTCAGCATAAAATATTAGGGGGGAATGGTTCATATGACTCTTTGAGGGTCATAATTTTGCTGATGCCAATTCAACTTGAACAAATCAACCTGTGAGAGACACCAGCTGACCCCAGCCTCCCCCTGAATCTCCAGTCAGATCCTGGTCAAATCTGCTTACAATGGCTGAGGAAGTCCAATTAAAAAGTGTTTAATCTGTATATTGTCAAGATTTGATTAGAACTCTCTTCTCTTTCTGAGATATATATATATATATATATATATGCAAATACAAGACTGCTCGGGGAATTCTAATGTTCTCAGAAACCATATTCAGTCACTAAAATGCTATGTGAGGCGAATTAATTTACTGAGCAGATATGCTCCAATAAAGGTGGCTATAAAGTGGACATCTGTATTTAAAAGCCATCTTTTCCCACTCACCATTGTGATAAAAGTCGGAACATGCTTCCTCAAGAGAAAACAGCATCTCCCATAGACCTAGCTGACACGTACCCCTGCACTAGCTCCGTCATCCACCAGCAGCCTCCTGCACGGCAGTCTTTGCTAATTTGCCTCTTTACCTGATCGTTCAACCACCCAACAGCTGTTTACTAAGTATCTGTCCTGGGCCAGGCACTGTTCTAGGTGCAACTGGCAGCGCCAAGGAAAAGTCCAGACACGGTGGAAGACGACTTCCGCAAACGTGGGGTGGGACCCAGGAGCATCTTCCAGCTCTGCTGTAAGCACTCCCTGGGCAGTGGGCAGGGACATGTGGGCTGCTCACTGCCTGAAAACCCTTTCTTCGCCTGTGAAATGAGAACGATGATCATGCCTACCCAGTTGAGTTCCCGTGAAGCCTGAATGGAATGACGTGCGTGGGAACTCAGTGGAGCATCTGTGCTTTGTAGCGGTGAAGACCTCTCACCAGAGCCCACCGCGGCTCTATGTCCTCATCCCTGCAGCACACGGAGGAGGATGCCCTTTGAGGTGGAGTTTGGGATCTGTACCTGATTCCATGCCTTGCACTGTTCAGATTAAACTTGTGCAATTAAGAGCGACAGTGGACCCCAAATAAGCCTCCCCTTTCTCTGGTGGGGGAAGAAGTAGAGTCTCGTGAGCCCATTTCCATGATGGAAAAACACAGAGTGGATGATGTCTGGAATAAATGTGTGCTGATGACTTCCTGACACTTCTCTTTCTGCCCAAATTTGCAAACTCCTCATTTTTTTGTGATGAGCTGTCTTAGCTACATGGGGCTCAGGGGTGGGGGAGATCTCTTGGATCGTACTTTGAGCATTTTCACTGGAGGTTTTTGTAAGTTTCTTCTCATTTATCATTTCCTGCATTTATTTGTCAGATCATGTTGAAGCAATAAGCTCAGTACCTCAGCTGGCAAACAGTCATGCCAGTTTAGCTCAGTTTTCTGAGCAGGAAAAAGTTTTCAAATGACTCCTGAGCAGAGTAATTTCATTTGCTGTGAAGTAAAGTTAAAAGTAAATTGCACAAAATTAATATTGATTCAAATTAAGCCATTTATCTCTTTATGCATTTCAACTCCACATCAAATACAATCATTGCTTAAGCTACTCCACAGCAAATAAAATTACAAGTTAAATTACATGTTGTGGTGGTTTCCCTGCTCTTGGAGAAAAAAAAAATACAATTCAAAGCTTGCAGCTGAATCAACAGTAGTTTTCCAGCTGACAGAAAACAGAGGCCGTGGGAAAGCTAGCCTGCTCTGTTCATGGTGATGAGCGTTGCAAGGAGGCTAGATAATTTCACCTTAAGACAAAATGCTTTTTTCCAAGGCTCTGCTAATGGCCTTCTGGGTTGGGGGGTGGAGCACAGTAATTTTACAGTCCCAGGCAGGAGGGATGCTGAGTGTGCACTCTCCATAGTCTAATGTGGTAAGTTAGTGTTTGGCAAGGAGCAAGGAGAACAGTCTGTTTTCTTCTCTTCTCTGCTGGTTCCTATATCCTTTTCCATCCTTTTTTGGGGACAGTGACCTAGAAAGGTAAAACAGCTCCATAGGGGATGCAGGAACCCAGAGGCAAAAGCCACAGGGGCTGAGGTTGACCAGAAAGCCCTCTTCAGATGCTTGCTGCCGTGAACAGATAAGTGGGTGTGATGTATGTGCTCACCTTCACTCTTGTCCTGGCCTTGCCACTCTGAACATCTGCGACGACACTGATCAATATGCAATGGCAGTGGCTGATGACCCAAAAGCCTAGCCAATAGCTGACTTCACTGCCCCCTCCCGCCTGGCTGACAAGCAGAGCGGTAAGTACATTGCCTGCCGAGAATGATAATGAAATAAATGTTAGAGACTATTTTGAGTGACAGCCTTCCAGCTCTGCAGAAGATTAAAATGTGATCTTCCCAAAGACACTGTGCGAATCTCTGGAGTCGTGTCCTCAGGACCATTTGTCACCTTACCCTCAGAACCCCAGCCTACAAACCCTGTTTACTGGCTGCATGAATAGAAGGGAAAGCCATGTCCCTTCTATTGTAGTCACACATTGGCTTTTGATAGTAAAAACCCAAAAATCCAGGTTGTTCATTGACATTTTCTTGAAAACATGAGTAAAGAAAACTGATCCAGAAATTCTGGGATTATTTTGTTCATCACAAAGGTCCTACTTCGTGCCTACTTTTTAAAAATCATACTGTGCCGAGAAGTAAACTAGAGAGTGGGGCTGCAAAGATGGATAAGACTTTAGCCTACTCTTTAATATACACTATAGCAAAAGAAATGGACTAACTAAACAAATAGAATAAGGTGGATATGTGCTATTGTAGAGTTAAATGTGAAATATCTTTTCTGTGCATTGGTGGGTCAGAGAAACACACAGTGAAATGTTTCGGTTAAATCTAAGAGGAACTGGTCTGTTTAAACGAATTCTCATCAAAGTGTGTTAGATTGGAGCTCAGATAATCTTCCCAGGGCATTTGCTTTTGAACATTTTAATTGTTACTAATCCTGAAGTTCTCTGATGGTGTGATTTCAGGCTGCATGGCAAAGGGGAGAAGAATTTAAAAGTCTGTGGGACATCCTGGAGTCTATTTGTGAGTTCCATCAATCACCCCTTCATCCACAAAAACCATCAAATTCTCCTTTTCCTGGCATGAAGTCAGCCCTGCCAGCCTCTGCACCTCATCGCTTGGACTGTCTTTGAGTCCTGGACTCTCAGACTCTTGGGAGGTCTACATGAGTCAGCGAATCTCAGGCCTTGGTATTTCATGATGGAAGTCTCTGCTCGTAATGTGCTTTCTCCTTTCTTCACCTGTACAACTCCTACTTGTTTTTAGACTTAGATCAGACATCAATTCTTCCAGTGACCCTTTCCTGAATTCTTGATTCCCCCTCCCTCCCTCCAGCCTGCACAGAGCTCTGGTTTCAGGTGGTCCTGACCTCTTCCACCTCTTTGCACTTGACCCTCCAAGGTATCTACTGCACACGTCCAAGTGTAAGTGACCTCCCCCCCTCCCCCTACATTTTCCCAATGAGAACTTGAAAAAAAATGTTTGTGGTCATCCTGAATATATAAATTTTATATATGAGGATGAAATAATAAAATACCTACTTGTAGTATTAAATTATTAGTTAAATTAATTAAAATATTAATTAACATCATTTCCTTTACCCCCGCTCATACTTCATCACGCAATCTTATTCAGATGCTACACACGACATCCTTGGGGTAGAGCCGTTCCTTGGGAATCTCATTATTTCTCACTATTTGAGTCGTAGAGCTTCTGGAATTCTGATTTGAGTCTATCATTGGAAATTATATATGAAACCTCAAGTTCCTTTTGCACAATGGTAGGATGGTTGTTTTCTTCATCCTCCTACAGTGATTATTAATGACCTTCCATCACTGTGTTGCTTTTTTTTTTTTTTCATAGAAATAGCAAATTTTTTTTTTTAACGAATTTATTTTTTATTGTGGGTAAAAATCAAAATTTTCGCAATACATACCAATATTTGTAAAATGATATATAAATATATATGCATATATGTGCATTTGCTTACAAAAATGTTATTTATATATAAATATATATATTTTTAAGAGGTGCTTAGATTACCTAAAATATTACACAAAACCTACCGGGATTCCCCTGTTGCCCACCTCCCACACCTCCCACCACATCCCACACAAACATCTCCCACAAGTGTGGCCCATCACCCTCAATGGACTTACACATCCTGGGGCCTTGCCACCAACCATAGACCACAGTTCACATCGTAGACGACACTCTCTCCCACACAGTTCTGAATGGTGTGTGCTGATTTAAAATGGCCTACATCCATTGCCACAACGGCACTCAGGACAACCTCCAAATCCCGAAAAAGCCCCTGTATTTCAACTGCACATCCCCTCCCTGCCCCGAAAGTGTCCAGTGGCCACTGGTTCCACCTCACTGTTATAATTTCTTCCATTGCTAGAATCACCATATGTGTACAACAGAATACCATCAAGTCCACTCTAGTCCATAGTTCTTCCCCCAATCCTGAGGGGACTGGGATGGTGATGTCCACTCCACCTCCAAGTGAGAGAGGGCTTATATCCCATGGATATGGTGGGTGGGATGATCCTGCCTGCAGATGCAGGCCCTCTCCATTCCCTGGGATGGCCATTGCCCATCATTGTCTCCTTGCCAGGTGACTTGGATGAGTCCATTGAGCTGTAGGGTAAGAGTTGCAGCTCCATTGACATTCCACACACACCTGGCACATGGGTAGGCCAGAGGCTCCCGTCTCTGGAAGTATACCTAAAAACTCCAGCATCACATATAGGTTTGAATAGAAGGGACTGATGAACCATGTGCAGGGAGGACTTATTTGAGTCCAATTCTGTTACTCTCAAGAGCACAGATTCCAAAATAGAGCCCACTGGTAAGGCATCAGTCTCTGGGGTTATCCCCCCTTATATAGGACCTGGGTGTTTCCAGAGCTCTCCGGAGCCCCTCTGTGTGGGGTGATATGCACTTTGAGGTTCTATGAGCTCCTACTGAGGTGTGTGTAAGTGTTACCTCTGGGATGACCTCCCAACTCTCTTTGAAGTCTCTTAGCCACTTGAACTCATTTGTCTTTACCTTTTCCCCTTTTTATTCAAGGTCTTTTTCCAGTTGTGTTGCCAGTTGGCACTTGGTATTAATCCCTCGTTGCCAGGGAGGCTCATCCCCGGGAGTCATGTCCCACGTTGCGGAGAAGGTAATGCATTCATATGCTGTTTGGCTTAGAGAGAGGCCACATTTGAGCAACAAGGAGGGTCTCAGGTGGCAACTCTTAGGCACCCCATAACAATAAGCTAAGTTTCAGTTACAAGAGCAAAGACTCATAAGGGTAGTCATCAATAAAAAGAACTCATCAGTGGGCCATCCTCTTTTGACGGACACTGTCCCTGTACTCATAGGACTGTTGTTGCTCCCTTGGAGAATGTGGCAGAGCTCTCCAGGCTAGGAATTCAAATTCCTTCATTTATTGTGAAATTGTCCACCCACCATGACCATGACCCATCCTTTGATCTTTTGAACAATTTTGTATTTCTTTCATGTATATTCAGATGAACTTACTCCCATGAATCCCCCCTCCCAGACACGCCCCACCAATAATCCCCTGCAGTACCCATTGTAACCCTTCTGTGATCTAAATCTTCCATGAACATGTAGTCCATAAAAAAATCAAATACACTTAATATGAAAAAGAAACAACAATGATAAACTTACATGCAAGAGACAAACATAAGGAAACTCAGGAAAAAAAAACAAAAAAAACAAAACAAAAAAAACCAATCAAGCAAAAAACAGAACAAAACAAAATATAATTAGTGGATTGGGACATTCAAAAAAATGGGGAAAAAAGCAAAAGAAATGCCTTTAAAATATATATATATATTCTTTTTTTCCTTTTATCATTGTGTTATCGGATGTCCGGTGTGCCGTGACACCTTCCCCCTCTCAATCCCCATTGTCTCCCAAATTTTCATTTAATTTTCAAAGAAGTTTTAGGTCACAGCAAAGTCACACACGGAGTACCAGAGACTCCCAGATACCAAACCACCCTCCCCTTCCCCACCCCATATTAACCCCCCCTCCTTTTTTTTGGATGTTAGCATTGTTATAACTGTTATGCAGATAGCAAAATATAGCAACTAAACATTTTCAATGATTTACAGTATAGTTTACAATTTAAACAATACAGTTTAATAAGTTTTGATGATATTTACCATGTCCTGTGTCCATTACTGTAAGGTAATGAAAAACCTTTCCCATGACCACTAAATACCCCCTGTTTGTTCTTTTCTGTTCCTTCCTCCCCCTCCCCCTGGGGCATATGACACTCCCCTCTCTTGACTCATGGAATGACAAGATTCATAGTTACATACCTTGGGTATTCCAACCTGCCCTTCCTAATCTATCCACCTGTCAACGCTGCACTACCAGACCCAGTAATATCACTACCCATCTGTCCTGTCCTTCAATATGCAACTATACTCTATCCCTTTACCATAGATTATGTCCATATGGGTGATGGCTCAAAGCCTGCTCTTCTCTTTCTCTCCCTTGTTAACCTATC
Organism: Tolypeutes matacus; assembly: GCA_026826555.1. NCBI lineage: Eukaryota > Metazoa > Chordata > Mammalia > Cingulata > Chlamyphoridae > Tolypeutes > Tolypeutes matacus. The sequence continues at coordinate 1,007,246 of JAKSZT010053883.1, read as the reverse complement.
TTTCAGACTAGGGTTCTCAGAGACTGTCACTTTCCTCAGTTCAGATCAGTGAGGTCATATACTGTTCATCCTTCAGTGCCTGGCTTGCTTCACTCAACATAAGGTCTTCAAGATTCATCCACGTTATTCCATGTGTTAGCAATTTATTCCTTCTTACAGCTGAGTAATATTCCATTGTATATATGTACCACATTTTGCTTATCCTTTCGTCTGTTGATGGGCACCGGGGCTGATTCCAACTTTTGGCAATGGTGAACAATGCCGCTATGAACATTGGTGTGCATATATCTGTTTGTGTCTTTGCTTTCAGTTCTTCTGGGTATATACCCAGCAGTGGAATTGCTGGATCATACGGAAGATCTATTGTTAGTTTTCTGAGGAACCGCCAAACTGTCCTCCACAGTGGCTGGACCATACCACAGTCCCACCAGCAGTGGATGAGGGTTCCTATTCCTCCACATCCTCTCCAACATTTAATGTCTCCTGTTTTTTTAATAGCTGCCATTCTGATGGGTGTAAGATGGTATCTCATTGTAGTTTTGATTTGCATTTCCCTGATAGCAAGTGATGTTGAGCATTTTCTCATGTGCTTTTTAGCCATTTGAATTTCTTCCTTGGAGAAGTGTCTTTTCAGGTCATGTGCCCATTTTTTAAATGGGTTGTTTGTCTTTTTATTTTTAAGGTGTATGATTTCTTTATATTTGCAGGATATTAGGCTCCTATCAGATATATGGTTGCCAAATATTTTCTCCCACTGGGTAGGCTGCCTTTTTATTTTCTTAATAACATCCTTTGAGGTGCAGAAGTTTTTAATTTTGAGGAGATCCCATTTATCTATTTTTTCTCTTGCTGCTCATGCTTTGGCTGTGAAGTTCATGAAACCATTTCCTATTACAAGGTCCTGTAGATGCTTCCCTACATTATCTTCCAAGGTCTTTATGGTTTTGGCTCTTATATTTAGATCGTTGATCCATCTTGAGTTGATTTTTGTATAAGGTGTGAGATGGTATTCTTCTCTCATTCTTTTGGATATGAATATCCAGTTCTCCAAGCACCACTTGTTAAAGAGGCCATTCTCTCCCAACTGAGTGGGCTTGGTGGCCTTGTCAAATATCAGATGACTATATCTGCGAGGATCTATATCAGAACTCTCAATTCGGTTCCATTGGTCAGTAGGTCTATCCTTGTACCAATACCATGCAGTTTTGATCACTGTAGCTTTGTAGTATGTTTTAAAGTCAGGTAGTGTGATACCTCCAACTTCATTTTTCTTTTTCAATATGTCTTTGGCAATTCGGGGCCTCTTGCCTCTCCAAATATATTTTGTGGTTGGTTTTTCTAGTTCCTTAAAAAATACAGTGTTGACTTTTATTGGTATTGCATTGAATCTGTAGATTAGTTTGGGTAAGATAGACATCTTGATGATGTTTAGTCTTCCTGTGTTGCTTTTTAAAACCAACTTTAAAGGACTTTTTACAATGGCACATCAAACTGTCAGGCCACTCTCCTAAGGACAATTACACAATACGTTAGATTTCTCTGCCTCTTTCTTTCTATTTTTTTTAAATAAACGGATTCCATTGTGTGGCCCCTGGAAGCATCCAAAACCAGCACTGAGTGAGGCTGCTTCAGGCTAATGCTTCTTCCTCATATGTCACTTTGTGGATGAAAATAAAGAAATCATGGGAGTTCCCTGTTACCTGGGAGGCTTTGCAAGGACTGAGTATAGGGCGACTCTCCCTTTAATGAGGGGCAGTTTGGGGGAGGAAAGTCTCACTATCTCTGTAGACAGATGTGGCGGGTGATTTTTCTTTTTCCATTGACACCTCCCAACCAGATTCACCCCTGAAGTAGCTGTCCTACTTCTGCAGAGGGCTGCCATTGGCTGGGTAAAGTGTTACCTGGTTAATTAATGCATTGATGCAGTTGACTCGTCAGAGCAACTCTCTCTTCCTGGAACCCAACACCCCTGATGGGATCCGATTATGGTGAAAACATGTGGCCTCGGTCCCCACCTTTCTCAGGGACCCAGGCCAGAACTTGTTCCCACCTGCAACATCTGGGTAACCCCCACCTGGAAAGCAGGTGAGCCAAGTGAATTGAATTCCTGAGGGAGAGCTCAGCAAAGCAAGACCTCCCCCATGCCTGCACTCCCCAAATTAGATATAATGGAAATTGCCCCGAGCCCCTGCAGGAAGTAACCGAGGTGGTGATGGCACTTTCATTATGGAAACCAGAGCTGGTGGCCGCGGACAGTCATCCTCAGAGAGCGGCGCGGGGGGTTAACAGTATTTGGAAGAAGGGTGCTCAAAAAGCACACCTCAATACAATAAGGCTTTCTCTTGGGTGTCTCCCCTGAAAACGACATCCCCCAAAGGCTTTTCTGGGCCACAGAGGAGCAAAGGGGGTGCCTGGGTAGGCAGTTAGAGCCAGGGAGGGCGTCAGGCAGGTTACCGGAGAAGCGAGAGCCCACGGCTCTGGTGGGGAGACTTCTGTCCCCCGGGATTAAACTGCAGGAAGAGGGAGGGGCGGGCAGGGGGCTTCAGAAGAAAGGACACAGTTTCTTCTCAGAAGGAGGGCAGAGACAAGGCATTGCCTGCCCACGCCGGGTCAGACGCTTTTCCCCATAATCCTCCAAGCGACCCAGGGAGAGCAGATCCTCACGGAGCCGCCCCGCCACCTTGCCACCCAAACGGAGACACCGAGCAAGTCGCCGCTTACCTGCCTCGGACCCAGGCTCTTCCCACCAGCACCCGACCAAAACCAGCGTATTCATGTCCTGAGGCTGCTCTTAAAAACCACCAACTGGCTGCCTGGGAACTACGAACTTGGCTACTCTGACAGTTTTGGAGGCCAGAAGTCGGAAATCAGTTTCGCCAGCCGAGCTCAAGGTGCTGGCTTGGCCGCCCTCCTTCCAGGGGTTCCAGAGGACCCGTTTCCTGACTTTCCGGTGTCGGGAGCTGCACGACTCGGCTCGCAGCCCCCCTCCTCCGTCTTCACAGCCAGCAGTGTGGCAGCTTGCTTCGTGGTCACTGCTGTCGTCTGTGCCAAGCCTCCTCTTCCTCCCTCTTCTACGAGGTCTTGCATCTAAGCCCCCCCTGACCACCCAAGATTATCCCCCCAGCTCAGGAGCCTTAGCTCAGTCACAGCTGCACAGTGCCTTTGCCACACGAGGTGACGTTCACAGGTGCTGGGGATCACGACGTGAGCACATCGGGGGGCCATTACCCAAACTCCTTTGCTACAAACCATTCCTCTCCACCTGCCAGAGAAGCCCCAGTTGCTCTCCCTCCCCAGCCTCCCTCGACACCGTCCCATATGACTTCCACTTTGAGGGCCAAAACGACCATAATTCAGATGTTGCCTTGTGGCCTTTCTTGGGTCAAAGACCGATCAAAGGACAATCAGTTATTCTATAATGCAACATGCATTTTCCTAAAAGTTCATGGCACTATGAAAAAAATCACACAATATTGGGAAAAATGGAGTTAAGGGCACAAACTCAAACTTTGATAGTAAGACTTAAAATAAAAGATAGGAACCTAACAAAAATGGGAGCACAGTTTTATGCATATTCAATTTATGCACAAACATGACAGTAAGAAGGGCACCTTACCTTACAAAAGACCTGGGGTTTGCTTGGGGAAGGGGGATCTTGGAGGCTTGCACTTGTGAGCTCTTGTGAAGCGGTGGAAGGAGGGTTATTGCGACCAGACAGGAGATTCGAACTCCAGACGTGGGCAGATGTGGCTCGTAACACACAGGCGAGCTGAGGTAGCAGGGACCTGTGAGACATGTACACATGCACGCACGTGTGTGTGTGTTCCAAAGCGGCCCCGTCCCACTGGATGCTGTTATTCACCTGGAGTCTCTTGCAAAGGAAAGTGCTCATAAGCAAACACGAAATTCGCATTCTGCTCACATCCTTCCCTAATGTGTCAGTCACGTTGGAACCCATCTGCGTTTGCATGACAAGCTTCATAGGAGAACTGGACACGTCCCTGAGCCCATCCCACAGCCTCTGGATGGAATGCATGTGAGTGAATCCACTGTGAACGCAGGACCTGGAAGCCACGGAGCTGGGGGTGGGGGAGTGGGCGTGGGGTGGGGTGAGGCTGCTGGTGGTAAGAGGGGAGGCTGGGGTGGTGGGTGGAGTAGGGGTACAGTGGGGTGTGCTGGGGGTGGACCAGGGGTTGAGGGGGGTGGAGAAATGGAGGTGCACGCCCATGCCAACCCTGGAGGGACCTCCATGCTCCCCCATGGCGTATCCCAAGGCTTTGCTGCCGCCATCCCTTGTGCTGTTACTTATTCCATCTGCTCCTAAAGTTTCCTCCACTTCCGTGATATGCCCTGGAGGGACAAGGCCATCTACTTCCCTGGATAACACAAGCCCCCTCCTCCCAAAGAACCCAGCTGGGGCAAACTGCGGGAGAAATACTCAGAAATACTGCCGGAGAGGAAGGGGGCCCTGCCCGGGCACCTAGACTGGGATGATAAAAATGACCAATGTGTCGGGCACAAAATAGTAGCTCCTGACATCGACCGAGAGTGGAGAATAAGGCCTCTTATATCACCCCAGGAAACGGGCAATTTTATGCCGACTTGGAGCAGTGTGTCTTGAGGTAATGGCGAGCATAATTCCTGTCGTTCGTGCTGCCTCAGACCTGCTTGCGGAGAGAATTTCAGCCTGAGCTCAGGGTCCCTAAGCTTCCAGGTTTTAGAGCCAGACCTTTAAAAAAACGCGTTTAGAAGGATGCTAAAATATTTGCCTTGCTCCAAGGAGACTAAGGGCCAGGGGAAATGGCCGGCTTGATGGCCCCTGGAGACAGAAGTCAACCTCCTCGTGTGCAGACAAGCAGCGGGGGCTGGTCCCTTGTTACCCCCTTCCCCTCCCTCCCACCCCCATTTGTGCCTTGCGTGACTCGCTCTCACTCTCTGCTCTTCACATCTGTTCACCTGCACAGGGGCCAGCTAAAGCCTAAGGTGACTTCGCTTGCAGAAGCAGGATGCTGCGGCATCTTCCCAGGGCCTCCAGGGACGGAGCGCGTTCTCTCAGCAGCCAGAGTTCCCTCCCTGGAGGTGAAGACCTGGCGTGGAATAAAAGGCGGTGAAGCTGTCTCCCAAGGGCCTAGCAGCGTGGTCCAAGAAAGGAGATAGCCAGAGGTCTATGTGGATGTGAAACGCTTTAAAAATATATATGTTTTGCTGCATTTCCCACATTTTCTACAATGAATATAGATGGCAAATACATGCAAACAAATAAGCAAACTTTTAAAAATGACCCCAAACTCTGCCAAACAGAAGTAATTACTGTTAGCAATTTGGCATATTTTATTTCACTCCGTTTTCTAAATATATGCAGTTCGTGTGTATTCTCTCACAAATATAAACCCGTGTTCTTTTACTTGGGGTCACACCATTAACTAATTTTGCAGTCAACATTTCCCACTTAATATCATGTTATATACATTTCCCCATAAATCGGAAACACACTAAAGTATAAATTTATAGCCAGCATTTTTCATTTGATATGATATTGTAGTCATTTTCCCACTGGTTAAATAGTTTTTAAACTGGATTCTTAATGACTGTAAAACATTCAACCACATGTACGTGTCCTGAGTTTCAGCTGCTTTTCTGTTGTTGAAAATATAGGTGGTTAACAGTTATTTTTTTTCTTCCTTGTCCCAAGACTGCTGCTCTGAGAATCCAGCTGTGAAAGCCTTTGCACAGATGTGATCAGGTGTGAGGACATAGTCTCAGGTGGGCTTGCCAGGTGAGCGCATTCGGCCAACGTGTCTTCTTGGAAGGTTTTTCCACTTTATAGTCAGTCCCCGCCCGCCGGGCATGGTGCTATCACTTCACCCCAGCCTCAACGCACCGAGGACTGTTTCCCTTCTGCTGTTTGCTTTTGTCAATTTAACAAGTAAAAAGCGTGTGCTGCTTTTTAATCCGTGCAGCTGCAGCCTCCAAGGGCTCCGGTAACGCTGCCCGGGGCCCCTCGCTTCAGTTGGCGTTGTCTGAGCCATGGCACCCCGCCCCTGTCCCGGGGCCAGAGGGGCCGGGTGTGCAGGTGATCACAGGGTCCTGCGTCCTTGTAAGCTTCTTGCCCTCGTTGGACCGTTCCTAACCTTATAGACTCTTAACTGTACCTCCAAGCGTCTTTTGAAGCCATTTTCTTCTCTCCCTCTAAACCGTCATTGACTTTTTGGTTGAAGTCACCATTGTCTTTCACCTGATACTTTGCAGTAGCCTCGTACCTGACATGCCTGCGTCCCTGCTGGCTCTCTCCACAAACACAAGTCTCACTGCATTTATGATCTGCTGCAACGGTCTGCACCTCCCGCCGCTCCTGGCATAGAGACGACTCTCCTTCGTGTGGCACCCTCTCCGTCCTCACCCCACCCTGTTCCCCTCGCTCCCCCTTCTGCAGCCACTCTCACCCTTGCATCCCTGGCTCATCCTCTCAGGTGAGCTCCCAGGTGTGTGCTACTTTCTCACAGTCCTAGGCACCTCTCCTTGCAGATGCTTATCACAGCTGCAATTCTCCTGCAGCAGACATTTGATCTCAGTCTGCTCCCAATCAAATCCCCAAAGTTTAGCCTGATGCCTTGTATGACCTGGGTGCTCAGTAACTGCTGGTGAGCAGAATAAATGAATGAATAAAGGGATTTGTGGCTCTGAATACACAGCCACTGTGTCTGCACTGCTCAGAGTAAATGCGGCTGTCCAAATCCTTTAAAAGGCTGTGTGTCTGTCTTAGGGGAGTCAGGGGATATTGTGCCTCACCCCCCAACTCCTGCCAGGGGCGCTGAAAGTGCTGCTGGGGAGGGATGGCAGCAATGAAAAGGGGCAGGTGGGCCTGGCTCTGGACCCTGCAAAAGGAGACGTCGGGAATGAAAAACAAACCCAATTCCTAGGGCGTGATGTGACCCAGCCCGGAGAGTGAGGGTCCCCAAGCTGGAGGCCCAGGGCCATTTCCTTCCAGAACGCGAAAGGGTCCCTCTGCCTTCTCCCAGGCAGTGAGGCTCTGGACAAGGACTGCTCGCTCCCAAGCCAGTGTTGGACCTGGCCCTCAGGCCGGCCGCCGGCTCGGTGGCAAACAGAAGGCTTGTTGCTTTGCCCAAGAACCTGCTTCCCAGAGTGAAGAACAAGCAAGTGCCTTATCTGTGCCTCATGCATATGCATTCATGGACACTTAAAGAGGCCCATTGCAGAAATGCATATTTAGCAGCTTCACAAAATGTGCTTTATTGACCATGTCGGGCCTTTTGTAATATCCTCTGGAAATCCATATTAAAGGAGATTTCAAACCCAAATGATGGACCCAGCAGGCCCTATGGTTCCTGTCTGCGAGGAGGTTTTATTTAATAACCAAGTGTCTCATTTAAAGCTGGGCCTATTGATGAGGCTGCCACGAGGTGCTAACGCCTCTAGAATGCAATATTAAATGTATTATTGGCCGAGTCATCCACTGTGCCTCTATCCGCCCAATTTCCCTTTTATGTTCTGGGTGCTTAAAATCCTTAGAAGATTTTCACGTATTTTTTTAGCATTTGTGTAGCATTAGATTTTTGCTCTTTTGAAAACAGGAAAGACTATGTAAAACACGTCCTAAAGCAGTTTCTCCGGCTGACAGTGGAAATCACGCAGGGTCAGGTAGAAAAGCGTGTTCTCCTGGAGTAACTCCAGACCGCGTGTGCACATGGCCTGGAGGAGCGGAGGGCAGAGGGCGAGGGAGGCCAGGGGCTGCCTCTTACGGGGTCACCCAGCCAGACGGTTTTCGGGAGCAGAGTGTGTGCGTGGCTGGGGAGAGGCACCGAAGCCTTCCAGGAATGTGGAATTGCTGACCATGTGCACAGCTGAAATGGCCCTCGCTGAGAAACAGAAACGAGCGCTGTGCCCTCCTTGAACTTGCATCCAGTTTTGAAATGAAAATGGCTCCACATCGGTGGGAGTCGAGTGTGCCAATCATGGCGGTGAGGCAAAGGACTCCTGGAGATCCTCTTGGGTGTCAAGCTTCTCTGTCTTGTCACAAAGTAAAGAGATTTTCCTGTTTGCCCATTAACACACTTGCTAGCCAGCTGTTCCTGGGACCCGCAAGCTTCCGTGTCATTCTAATGATTCCGTGTAAGTCAGGAGGGCAGGGAAGAAAGGGGCGGGGGCTTCTCAGCCTTTCCTTAAAGCTGGGTCCCGCCCAGGGGTCCTGGTGCCCGCCTCCCTTCCCCCACCAACAGGAAGCGCCGAGGCCCTCACCTGAGCCCCAGGACCCTCCGGCGGGGGACAGATGGCAAGAAGGGCCGCTCAGGGTCAGGCCCAGCCCAGCATGTCCTGCCAGCTCCATCTCTGCTTTCATCTGTTCACATTTTCTCCTCTGCCCCGTTGAATCCAAGAGGGAGCATACGTCCAGCCAGTGCCCTTTCAGCCCCTGTAAGAAGAGTTTATTTAAGCCCAGTGAGTCAAAAAGTCAATGAAAAAGAAAACACGCCTAAAGGACATGGGGGCGACGGGCTCTTTCCACATTTTATAACATATATAATTAGGCAGGAAAGCAGTGCCCTCGGCTTAGGCATCAGTCGGTTGGAATAGTCAATAACGTCTCTGCCTGGCCCTCGATGCTCCTTTTCTTACAGTTTAAAAATGCAAATATGCTCGGTAAAAGCGACCTCTGTGACCGGCTCGCCAGACAGAAATGAGAACAGGAATTGCCATAGAAACTCCTGCTGTCACAATGTCTTTGCTTGTTCTATCCAAAAACCTTTGATCCCTTGTAAGCTCAGGGGGCTTTGATGAGTCTAAAGGTGATGGGGGCTGGTAGCCATTTGGGCCCCTGCAGCATCTCATCCACTAGGACCAAGCCCATGGAAGGCATGGGAGCTAATACCCTACCTGTGCCTCACACACTCGGACCAAGCCCATGGAGGGAGTGCGGTCCAATGTGCTACCTGTGTCTCACCTGCTGGGACTAAATCCATGGAAAGGTGTGGTCTAATGCTCTACCTGTCACTCACCCACCTGGACCAAGCCCATGGAGGGCATGGGGGCTAATGCTCTACCTTCATCTCACCCCGGGACCAAGTCCATAAGGGGGTGGAGATGATGGTCTACCCTGCAAGGTAGATGATGGTTGGCATCGAGGCTGGGAAGAGCTGACTATCTGAGGAAGACACTCAGAGCAAAGAGGAAAAGACAGTTCTGTGGCTCTCAAAGCAGCCCAGGGTGTTAGTTATCTTAGAGGCTGCTTGGCGCCATCCCCCCCAGGGGGTTTACATTCTGCAGAGGAAGCACTACCTCTCCACCATCCGCCTCTTTAGTGATCGTATGTCCCACTGTCTGAGCTGCACAGTCGATGAACAGCGAGGAAGCCCTTAACTACTGCCCCAAATAAACAGCTCTTGAAAACCAGCTTTGCTGTTGAGGACAGCTGGTGACCAGCTGCAAGTGGTAGCCACGGACCAGGGCTAGAGCAGGTCGTTCTGTCTCTGAAGTTGAGCCAGGAGCTTTCTTGACATTTGTTGCTGGGAATTTGGGAAATCCAGATGACACGTGCTTGCCTGATTTCTTATTGAATTTTAAAGAATAAAATACATTCACACAGTGCGCAGGAGTGGTTTGGCGGATACTTACAGCTGGGTCTCACCCCCTGGAGAAAACAAATAGGGAAACACTAGAGGGTCTTACTCGCGACAGCCACTTAATTGACTTTTAGGATGGTGATTAAGATTTGACTTCTGGAGTCAGACAGATTAGCTTCTAATTCCATCTCTGCCCTTTTTCACTTGGCTAACTTGGACACACTTCTTAAACCTTCTGAGACTTGATGTCCAGCATCATCATAACGAGCTCAGTTCCACTATTCCCTAACAAAGAGAGCTGTTTCAAGGATTCAGTGGGATGATGTGGGGAAAGGTCTTAGGCTCTGGCCTAGTGTATAGTCAGTAGTCATTAAGCATGTTACTTATTTTCTATTTACAATTAAATTTGCATGCCCAGGTGTCAGCCCAGCTCTGCATCTTAGTGTCGAGCTATAGAAGTTGACTCACTGGGACCATGTGCCGTGGCTACAGTCCTGCTAATTCTTACATGAGTTCCGTGGCAAGTGGGAGACTCTGGGGGCATCCATCAGTTCTATTTCCCTTCCAAATTCTTGCTCTGGCACTCCCTGCAATGGTACCAGCAATTCAAGTGGCAAGGTATTATTTGCATGTCCAGTAAAAGCCTGCCCAAGCAAAGGCCTGGGTGACAAGTGCCAGCTTAACCAGCTCCCCTGGGAGCTCCCTGCTCGCCCCACTCCCTGACTCCTTTTATGGAGCAGTGAGACATCTGCTGCACTTGACATTCCCCGTTTGGCACAGGCGTAGTTTCCTATGGTCCAGTCTGAGGCGCCCTCTGGAACATGGCGGAGAGTTTGCAGAGAATGAGTTCCAACTGACATTTTCATAGTAACAGGGGAGGAACATCTAACTTCACTACACCAATAAATTCTTGGACCGATTTATCTTTCATCAGGCCAACATTAATATTAAAATCCTCCATGAATCATAAATCTGTCACACAATCAAGAAAGGCAGTGCCAGGAAGTCAAAAAGTCCTCATTATCTAAAGCAGGATTCATCCTTCGAGAATGTGGCTAAATGGCCAAACAGACGTCTTACCGCCTGACGGTCGTAATAATGGGCTGCACTTTGGTATTGGGTCAGCGGTCTGAACCTCAATTGGCCAGCCTTGGGCCAGTGATCATATTCTTGGGTCCAGGGGGTGGCTCAGGGGCTCAAAGTACCAACCCAAGATGAGTGGGGAAGTTCATAAGAACCTGTGGCAAGGAGGAATCTTAATGAAACAGCTACTGATGCTTCAATGGGATCTCCGTGTGAAACCTACAGCCTTCCAGTTCAGAGAGAAGGAACCAAACTCTGTGTTAAGTGGCGGTGCCAAGGAAAGGCTGCCATCCAGATGGCCGCATCCCCGGGGGATTTACCCTTCCCTGGGATTGACCTGGAGCAAACGCAGCAAACCTCTCCCTTTGGGGGCCTGGAAGAAAGATGCCTCTCCGTGCACGGCTGTGGCCCCAACAGGGGACGCCAGCTTTGGGAACTTCCTGCTTTGAACTGTTTTCCATGATGGCAGATCTGCATGTTGGTTTTATGGCTAAGACATCAGGACCAATTGTGGGGCGAGGAGCTGCTGGCATCCGGGGGGCTGCACCTGCCCTGCCTGTGTGGTTCATATACCAACTTGAAATGCACTTTCCAAATGGAGAGTGTCAGCAGCGCACTCTGTACTAGCTGGTTCGTTAGACCCGGTGACCCACCCTAGGTCCCTCTGTGGGTCTCGTTCATTTAATAGGGGAGCTTGCAGCTTTGTTCCTCTGTTTCCGGAGTCTTGCCTGCTTCTAACACCAGCTTACAAAGGTATAGGAAGATGGGTACTCTTTTTATAATTTCAAAACAAGTAAACATTTATAATAAAATCTCAGCAGCTACATTTAGGGAAATGGAAGGAACTAAGTCACCCATAATCATCAAACCCAGAAGAAAACACAATTGACATTTTGGAATAAGCCATTCCAGGTTTGTTTCCGTGTATGTACTATGTCTGTACACACAGGTAAACGCACAGGTATATGCCCAAAGTAGGGTAGCACTGCATATGTTTGTACAAGCTACCTTTAAATATATAATACATCATAAATCTCTGCATGTGTCAGCAAATACTCTTTTTGAGCACAGATTCTTAACCTGGGGTACCTCTATGCCTGCCCTAGGTGATATGCACAAAGCGTGTGTGGTATGTGCATTTGACGGCGAGAGTGATTTCCATCTTTCATGACACTATAGAAGATTCCCACTGCTGCCACTCTGTCAGTGTAGCTAATGGAGGGGATGCAGAAGCCGCTTTCTTTTAGATTACATATAACAACGAAATCGCTGAATACTAGCCAGGTTCAAAAGAAGAAAAGAAAATCCACAGATGTCAGAAATGAAGGAGAAACTCGAAGGGAGCACAAAGGGAGTGGATGCCGAATGCCTCTGTGGGTCTTGGAAGCAGCACCAAAGTACCAAGGGCTTCGCATCCACTCGGGAGCCTTTTAAGTCCCTGTGTTGTGGGGAGCTGGGTGGGGGCACCTCGCGCTAAGCATGGAGACATGCAGGGCTGTCTTTGAAACTGGAACTAGGAAACACCAGTTGCCAGCCTTGGTAAGGAATAAGGAAAATAAATTTTGGCCTGGACTGCAGATGAATAAAGTATCACCAGTGAGAAATCAGAACCCCAAACTCGGCTATGTGGGGTGTATGCTTGACACTAACACTTGACTCTGTGGCAGGAACTGAGCTTCAGGAAGCACCTGGCAGGATGAAGGGGTCCTGCTCAGAGACGTCTTCTCATTCGCCAGTGGGCAGGACTGGGTCCCCTGGCCAGTGCTGGCCACACAGGGGTCTGAGAATGAACACTTTTAACTGAGTTGGTTGCTGCCCCCTATCAAAACCAGAGATCTGCTAAGAAGGAAAATGGTGAGAGTGGATGTACAGTGAGAAACCAGTAGGCCTATGAGCTCTCACAAAAACTTCCCTCATCAAATTATGTGCTCAGTCAAAGATCAGAGTAAGCCACCATGTGGGAGAGCCAGAAGATTCAACAACAAAACCATGAAGGAGAGAAAATATTTGAAGTAGAAAATGGCTGTCAATTTTTCAAAAGGGAGGAAAGATGTGAATATTAAGACTCAAGAAATTCAAAAAGTCCCATGCCAGACCAATGAAAACAAATCCACATATTGACACTTTATAATAAAACTATTGAACCTCATTGACCAAGATAAAAATCTTAATATACTCATACATACATAGACAAAGGGAAAATCTTAAAATTTACCAGAAGAAAGAGATAGAAAAAGCAAAAGAACAATAATAAGATGGATAGTAGATATCTCATTAGCAACTTAGATGGTATACTTCAGTAGAAAAATTTCTTTAAAATACTGGAGGAAATAACTCTTAACCTAGAATTCCATGACCAAAGTATCTTTGAAGACAATTTCAGATACGGAAAGGTTTTACTGTTTACTAACCCTATTTGAAAGAGGTACTAAGAGATGTACTTCAACAAGTAGAAATTAAACCCAAAAGGAAAAGGTAGAATGCAATAAAACTTATGCAAATAAAGCAGTGAATACATTGTCAACTCTAAAGAAGCACTGATATCTTAAAAAAAAAAAAAAAAAAAAAAAAAAAAAAAAGACGTCGGCATTTAAAAGCCAGATGACACTGAAATACTATATTACAGCAACATGAAGTTGGAATGGAGAAAGTTTGGGATTTAAGTCTTCTGACTTCTGGCAATTTGTAGAAATGTTATTTAATATTAAATCTTGTTATACATGTTAAAAATGTAACTGTAGTAGCTAAAGAAAAAGTAAAAAGAATTAGAAAATGTAAGTAGAAAACCAAAGAAGAGGGGGAAAGGAGACATGTCGAAAACTATTTCTACCCAATAGAAGATTTAAAAGAAGTGAAAACAAGGAAATTAATGCTCTAAATTATTTCGGTGGCTGCTTAGTCATCCATAGAGCACATGCTAGGCAGTTTTTATCGCTCTGTGTTTTGTGTCGTGTTTTACTTTATGAATCCGCAGTTGCTAACAATCGACCCTACTTTCTGCCCCTCCACCACCACAATGGTTCTGAAGTTGGGGCGGGTAGAAGCGAGTTGGTGAGCTAAGGCGCCCAAGGGCCAGCCTTGACCGGTCAGCTGATGCCTGGCCGGGACCACCCTGTTTGTCCCTCGGCACTTTGGTTGATGGATTGACGCAGCCCAGGTTCCGTTCCTGAGGAAAGGTTTACTTTATTTCAAGTGCCCCCTAAATGCCAGCTGAGTTCACATTTATCCGGTTTAAGCCTCACGGCTAACCTACCTCCATTTTAAAGATGAATAAGCTGACGCCCGCAAAGTACTTAAATTGCACAAGACTATGGTGAAAACAGCCGGGCCTGATTCCGCCAGGCCTTTGGACGCCACTTTCGCTTTTTCCTTTTTCTTGCACCACAGCTAACCCACCAGACGAAATCCGTGCCGCTGTTCTCTGCAAAGGGGCATGTCCTGCTGGGATACCAGCTTGAGCCCAAGGGCGGGCCTGGGGCCGAGGGAATTCTCCAGGGCTTCCACAAAGACGCCCTTCCTGCCCCTTGAGATGCTTGCCGGACACAGGCAAAGCTGGCCCAGAAAATTCCGTCGGATGCCAGCAGCCACGAGAGGAGCGTGGTTAAAGCAAGACCCAGACAAAGATTAAAGGACCTACCTCCTGTGTGGGCCGAGCAGAGCCTGTCAAGCAGGGCCGGGGGATTTGGTGAGCAAACAGCTACAGTCTCGTCTCCAGCTGCCTGGGCTGCAGAGGCAGAAGCCCTCAGAGAGGCAAATCTATCGGAGGCTGTGAGGACCTGGACCCGCTGCTGGGTAAATCGCCAGCTTCTGGGGGCATGGACCTCCGAGAGGCGGACCCCACAGGGACCCCCGTTAGGGACTCCAGCGGCAGCCGGGGACCACCTCTGGGCACAGGGAGGTTGCGGGAGGGTGGGGATTGGCGGCCTGGACCGCCGAAAGCCAGCCGTGCCTGTTCCACCAGCATCTCGGCGGCGTGAGCCTCCTCCTTTCCTCGTCCTCTGTAAAGGGTTTTCAGTTTCAGCCCTAGAAGAAATCCCTTAAGAGGGAGCAGAGGACTTTGACGGTGGAGCTGGGGAGGGATGAGGCCTCTGGCCCTTCCCCAGTCATCCCCGTGACCCTTCCTCCAGCCCTCCCAGCCTGGGGGCTGCCGCAGCCTCCTCAGGACTCAGGGTCAGAGCGGCCCCCATCAGCCCTGCCACCCCTCTCCTGGCACAGTCCGGGCAGTTCCTCCCGCTTCTTAAGCTCCGTGGTCGGCTACGGGCTTGGGAAATGTTTCAAAGCCAAGCTGGCAAAAACCCCGCCCACTTGGGGCTTGGCAAGGGAGGCAGACCCCCAGCAGTGCAAAGCCTGGTGGGGCCGTGGCCAGGGTTAGGGGGTCTTGAGATGACAGCAGTCAACCTGAGGCAGGAAACCACCTAAGGACAGAGGGGCGGGAGGGAGTGTGACCTCTTCTGAGGAGGCCAGTGTGGTGGGGGTGGCCAGGTGGGTGAGCAGGGCTGCAGCTGGAGGTGAGGTCGAAGCAGCCGCAGGTTCCCGTTGGGTCGGGCAGCCATGGAATTAAGATCCTCTGCTGTAGAGCCTCTCAGCAAGTCATTTTCATTAGTGTTTAAAAGCGAACTCCCTGGGGAGTGGGGCCTCCTAAAGAAGACAAACAAACAATGAGCAGACATCAAGCAAAAGCAACGAGCAGACAATGAGCAAAAACAAAACAAGCAGGGAGCGGGTGTGGCTCGAGTAGTTGAGCACTTGCCTCCCACATGGAAGGTCCTGGGTTTGGTTCCTGGTACCTCCTAAAGAAAAAACAAACAGACAACGAGCAGACAACCAGCAAAAACAATGAGCAAAACAGTAAGCAAAAACAACAAGCAAACAGATAAAAGAGCCATCTCAGGGGGCAGAAAAATAAATAAATAAAATCCTTTAAAAAAAAAAGTGAACTTCCGTGAACTTGAAGATGGAGAGGGCGCTGGGTGCCGCGCTTGTCTTTGCATTCCCGAGGCACTCACAGAGGCTGCAGAAGGCTGAGAAGCCACAAGAGGAGCCCTGGGTGGGGCGGCTCCCCGTCTGAGCACACCTGCTGAACTGGCCGTCTGCTCACCTGGGCTGCCCTGACCTGGGGGCTCAGAGCCCCACTCTCACCTCAGGCCCGGGAGGGAAAGGAGCTCTTGATGGGCTAAGACCTGGCCACACCCAGGACGATTTGCCTTCATCGTGCACCCCATTCTCAGTGACTGAAATGTCAGGGTGGTGGCCGTGGGACAAGCTCCAGAGCACTTCTCTGACCTCCCCTGGTTATCTGCAGCGTCTCCCAGCAGGATCCAGCAGACATCCGCAACCTCTGGGAAAGGTCTGAGCTTGAGTGTGGTTTCCAATGCAGTAAAATGCCCTTTTTTTCTGGCAAGAATCATTGCCAATATGTGGCTGGTTAAACGTATCCGGACCATAACTCAGATTCCACCTGCATCTCAGCATAATAAGCACTGAGAAGCACAGGGTGGGGCATGAAACATCCCACCTCTTCCCTGCCTGGGCTTTGAGCCCCTTGAGAAGTGATTTAAAGAAAAGATTGAGGCTGCAGGAGGCCCGAGTTTCAGCCCTGAGGGCGAAACTCATGCAGAGGGAGCTGCTCCGAGTCAGCCCCATTCCCCCTGCAGGCAAGCGGGCAGCAAACGCTCCAGGACGGGTGGCCCTCCTGGAGTCAGGCCGGGCAGTGTAGGCTGGGTCAGAGCTGCCTGCTCCCGGCGTGGCACAGGTGTGCTTCAGGGCACGTGCTCCCTGCCAGCCCCCCACTCCCAACTCGCAGGAGAGGCAGGGAAGAAGGGGCCGACCCCTCACTAGCCGTCACTTGGATAAGTCGTGCACTTCTCCCTTGGGGAGGAGGGGGCGTGGAGGTGGAGAGGGTCAGGAGGCCTTCCCAGTGGAGCTTCCACCCGTGGAAAGAACAAGCAGGAGGGAAGGGAAAGGCTCCCCCACCGGGCCCACCCCGAGCCTCCAGAGCAAATGCCGCCACGACAGCTCAGCTCGTCACTCCCCACCCAGCTGCACACGGGTTCGCAGAGGCTGCTGGGACAGCACAAGTGTCACACATGGTTCTGCTCGAGCAGGACTTGTGGAGGACGGGCGGCCGTTTCCGAGCCATTCCTGCGCCCAGCATTTCATTTCACCCCCGGGGCATTTTCCCCAGTGGGCGCTCCACGAGGGTGGCGGCTGGCCCCATGGCCCCCGCGCCTCCTGGCTGGAGGAGGGCAGCGCCTTGCACAGGTGCAAGGACAATGCACGTCTCCCAGCCGCTCTCTCTGCTCTTTGTAAAACAGGCACAAGGTCCGCCCCCTGTGAGCTCTGCTTGGGTGTCACAGATATGAGCGAAGAGAGGGTGGCGCAGGCCTTTGAAATACTCTGAAGCAAAGAACTGAAAGCACAAACTATTATCATTGCTGTCACCACGGCTAATCCTTTCTCTGGGGATGCCAGGGGTCCTGGATAGAGAACAGAACCCAGAGGTATGGTTAGCTAAATTTAGCCCAGGACACAAAAGTCTGAAGCTTTGAGCTTCATCTTGCTTTGACAAATGATGAGCTTGGAGCCGCGGCCTATCTTTTGATTTTATTCCCTTGGTGGCCTAAGGAGTTGGGAGAGAATTGCTTTCAGACAAGATCTTCGCTGTTTGCATAGCACATATTTCCATGTGGTTGCAAAAGCATGCTTTATTAAATTTCCTTTGAAATGTAATGCTTTGATTTAAGGGCAAAAATATTTTTTTTCCAGTGCCTTAAAAATGCCAGGCAAGTTAAGGCCAGAGCGGAAAGTACTTGCAGGTAATTTCCGGGCAGGAGCTGCCCATTTTCCCGCCTGGACCCAGGAGCTCTGGCTTACGAACCTACAGGGACTGAAAGAGACCTGTCAACCCACGGGGCAATGATAGAAAACTGGAACCCGTCAATGGCCAGCACCGTGGACGCTGCCGAACCCCGACTTTGAGGAATCACACGTCCAACTCTGAGTGACGTCCTGTCGAACCCTGATGTTATCCTTCCCTTTGTTTATTTCTATCTCCCACGTCATTTCAAACATTGGACTGCAACTGAGGAACTCGCTGGGCATTGTGAACTTGAGATGGAAATCTGGGTGTGAGTGCCCCCTCTTCCACCGTACGTGGGGTCCTTCGACCTTGCCTGGGCAACAACGTGTTCAGAGGCAGGGGTGGGAGCAGACTGGGTGAGGGAACCCCCTACCACAGGGGCTTGCTAAAGAACAAAGACCATTGCAGTAAGGTCCAGTCTTTCTTTTGAAAAGAAACAAGCCAGCCCAGTGCGCTTTCCTCCTTCCACGCCTGCTGGAACTCGCCGCCTTGGTCAGTGGAAGCCACGCAGGCGTCTGCCACCATGGCTGCTGGGTGCCGACGGGACGTGGGTGGGCGCTGAGCTGGTGAGAGCCAGTGCCGTCTCCCCAGGGAAGCTGCAGTAACAGCTGAGTCCGAAGCCTGGAGGCCGTCCTGGCTACCTCCTGGCAGACAAAGCACTGAGGTGGGAGAGTCCAGAGAAGGGGTGCATTAAAGCTTAGTACCAATAACTCTCTGATGGACGTCCCCCCATCAAACCTCCGGAGCATGAACCTGCACGTGTTAAGAAGGCAATTGTGGGAAAAGAACTGCCACTTATCCCTTTTAACCTATAAGCTCCATTTAATCAATTAATCTTATTTATAAAAGGACAAGCAAACAATTTAAGTCTGTGGTTTCAGTTTTGATCATTTTTCGGCTGTTAACAGACAGGGTCATCCTTCCTGATAATTAAGACTCTTAGAGTCAATAAGTCCTCACGATTAAATGTAACGGATACTGATGGCCAAAACATCGGCTGCCATCCCTGCCTCCTGCCACGCGTCCTCGCTCACTTGTGGCCCTGCTAGGGCGAGGTGGTGACGTCTGCGAGCCGCTGTGGAAGCGCTTCTGGCTGCCGCAGGAGCGGGTGGCGTGGAGACAAGTCATGTTTTCATTTGTGGAACCCAGAACTATTTAAAAGCAACATGGGACAACGTCCTTTGAGCCCGGCCTCTTAATCTTATCATTCTCTGTCTCTTCTTTCTTTATAACATCTGACTCCTCAACATCTCTGCTATGCAGACTCCAGGCACTGCCTCGACTTCCCCAGGAGTTCCTTGGAGATCTAAATTGTGTGCCCAACACTTGGCAAGTCCCTTTCTTTCCTCCCTCTTCCCTCCTTTCCTTTCTTCCTTGGGGATTTCTAGGGCTCTTGGAGAAGCAAAGATGAGCCAGAGGCTGACCCAACACAGCAGGCGTCACACTCTGGTAGAGGTGAGATGACTTCTAAACAGAGACACGGGCAGCATGGTAACTCGAGGGTTTGGGGATGCATGGTTGTGTCCCCCAAAAAAAGATGTTGAGGTCTAGCCCAGGAACCCTTGTTTGGAAATAGGGCCTTTGCAGATGCACTCAAGTTAAGACGAGGCCATACCAGAGTTGGGGTAGGAAAAGGAGACGAGTCACAGGCAGCGAGGAGCCGGCCTTGTGACGACAGAGGCCGAGATCTGAGGGCTGCAGCTGCAAACCAGGGGACACCAAAAGCCAGGAGCAGAGAAGGATCCTTCCCACAGGTCTCAGAGAGTGCAGCCCTGGACTTTCAGAAGTCCAGACTCCAGAGCTGTGAGAGGACACATTTCTGCAGTGAGGGGCCACCCAGGCAGTGGCTCTTAGCTGCAACAGCCTTCAGAAACTAAGACGGTGGGCTTGGGTCCAATCCTGGACGGGAGACCGTGGAAAGGTAAATGCTGCTTCCTCGTCCATATAAAGTAGCTTACGATTCTCAGAGGGCTGGTATGCGGCCCTGATGAGTGGCAGCTGTCACTACCTTAGCCATTTCGTCATCGCTGATGTCTGTACTAGTCAGCCAAAGGGGAGCTGATGCAAAGTACCAGAAATCTGCTGGCTTTGATAAAGGGTATTTGTTTAGTCACAAGGCCATAAAGCATCAGCTTCTTCCCTCACCGAAGTCTGTTGCCATGTGTTGAAGCAAGATGGCTGCCTGTCTCTGTGGGAGTCCATCCTTCCTCTTCCTCTTATGGCTCCGTGGTCCCAGCTTCTTCCAGTATCAGCTGTAGACTGGGAAAAGTCTTCTCTCTCTCCTGGGATTCATTTCTCTCCGGTTCAGCTACTCTGCTCTCTCCACAAGGTCAGCTGTGGACTCTCAGGCTCTCTCTCGTCCCGGGGCCTCTGCCATGTCTGTGGAGCTGTCTCTATTCCTCTCTGTTCTCCTGTGTAACTTCTCGGGGCTCCAGTATCAAAACTCCAGCTCTTTCCTCTGCCTTGTTGTTTTCTCTGTGAGTGTCTGCCCACCAAGGGGGCGGGGACTCGATGTCTTACTGACGTGGCCCAAAGCCCTAATCATAATTTTATAAGTAAAAATGAAACCTCTGAAGTTAATACGATCTAATATGCCCAGAGGAACAGACCAGTTTACAAACATAATCCAATATCTATTTTTTCAATTCATAAATAATACCAAACTGCTGCACTCCACCCTCTGAATTCCAAAAAGACATTACAATATTCAAAGAAAAACCTTAAATCAGTAGCAATGCTAAGTACAAAATCATATCACAATCAGTTTAAATAAATACAGTTTGTCTTGGGGCAAAGTCCCATCTGACTGTAGACCTCTGAAACTTACAATTTATCTTCTTCTAATACACAAATGGACAGACAAAGGATAAATAGTTGTATTACCATAAGGAGAAATTGGGAGGGGAGCATGAGTCATGGGTCTAGAACAGTTCTGAAAGCCTGCAGGACACACTTAGATTTCACAGTCTGAGGGTCATTCTCACGATGCTGGTTCCTTCTCCCAGGGGCCTCATGGGGACCCACCCTGTCCACAGGCTCGCCCAATGGCTGTTTTCTTGGTTCCGCCCTCATCAAGCATCTGGGTGTGACCAAGCTCCAGCCCTCACTCTCCAAGCACCTTGGGGTGATGGCCACACCTTATCAACGTTTGGGGTAGACTCTCTAGTACAATGAAGTGACCTTTGGTATACAGGCCCAGCACTCTCAGAGCAACAAGTTGGTGACCTGGCCTTCCCTAATCCATGGGGGATAAGCCCACCTGTCTCAGACATATGGGGTATTGACCTTACCCTCCCTAATCCTTGGGGCATGTGCTCCACCCTCTCTGTACACTAGGGCAGCAAAAACTCTCCCTGAAAAGTAGGCAGGAATATCCACCCTCTTCAACTGCCAGGGCAAACTCACCCTCTCTGTACACATGGGTGGGGCTCCTCTCTTGGCCTGAGGAGATATCTTAATTCCAGATCCCAGCTTCCATGGTTTTCCTCTTAAAGTCATCATTCTGGTAGACTGGTGACTTGTGATAGGATCAGAGCAATTTGGAGGGGAAATTCTTTGATTATTATTACAGAGTAGAAGTGAGAATATCAGTTAGGAAATGTCTTTTGGGGAAGACTCGAAGGTAATTTCAATGGAGAAGAAACAGTATTAGTCAGCTATTGCTGAGAAACAAGCAATCACAAAAATCTCAGAGGTATACAATGAGGAGTATTTCTCCCCCTGGATTCGCAGGTCTTCTGGAGGTCAGTTTGCCTAGGCTGAGCTCCGCTGCCATTCTCCCTGGCCTTTGCTCCTAGTTGCATTGGGATCTGGTCCACTTCACGTATATTCAGTCTTGGCCCAGACTGAAGGGGCAGCAGCTCTATGGGGGAAGCAGAGGTGCAAGAGGGAAAGTGGAAACAAATGAGACCTCCTGAGGCCAAGGGTAGGAAGGGGCACATGTCACTTCTATCCACCTTGCAGAGCCCAAGCTCAAGCACTGGGAAGTGCCCTTTTCTGGGAGACACAGCAAAGCCATGTGGCACAGAGTGTGGGTGCAGGGAGGGCAAAGAAAGTAGCCGATAACTCCATCTACAGCAAATGCACTACCACGACCCACTTTTTGCTACTCCGTGGGGTTGTCTGAGTGTCACACATCATGCTTCAGAGAAAGCAGTACCTGGAGAGGAGGCTCTGACCAGCCTCACAGAGGGCCGTTTGGCAGGGCCGCTCCTCTTCTTCTCTCTCCCAGTGTGATTTACGTGCACCAAAGTGCTCAGGCTTTATGCATGCACTTGGGTGACTTTAGACACGTGCATTTGCCCCTGTCTGTTGTATACATGCCACCTCAAATCAAGACATAGGCCATTTCCATCACCCCAGAAAGCTCTTGGGATGCTTCCCAGTCAACCTCCAGCCCCCATAGGCAACTGCTGTGCTGAACTCAAACCCCATAGAGTAGCTTTGTCTTTTCTAGGGAGTCATATAACTAGAATCGCACAGGATGCACTCTTTGGTTTCCTTCGTAAGTACTATGAAGTCCAGCTGGGGTGTTTTGTGTCTCAATGGCTTGCTCCTTCTATCACTGAGTAATATTCTGTTACATGAACTTACAATTTGTCCAGTAGCTTGTGGGTGGCCATTTGGATTGTTTCCAGTTTGGGGCTATTCGGCATTCGGCTGCAGTGAACATTTGTGCAAAGGTTGAGTTTTTCACACATGTTATCATTTGTTTTGGATAAATACCTAGCAGGAGGGCTGCCAGGTCACAGGATAAGTGTATATTAGGTTTGGAGGAAACTACAAGTTTCCAAAATGCTGGTACCATTTTATCTTCTCTCCAGCAGCAGAGCACAGTTCTGCTTGCTCCCTATCCTTGCCAACATTTGCTATTTCTATTGTTTTTTTTTTAGATTTGTATACCTCCTTAGGGTTTTAATATTTCATTGAAATATTTTATGATAAATGATTTTACATGTGTTTATTGGGCATCTGCATATCTTTTTCTGTGGAGTGTCTGTGCAAAGCTTTTCTCCAGTTTTTTTTCAGTCGTTTGCCTTTTTATTATTGAACTGTAGGACAGTTCCCATTTTTTAACTGTTTACCCACTAACTCTGGGGGTGTCATCTGGGTAAAGCAGAAGTTAAGCACCCCCACCTTTGCTGGAGTGGCCGGTTTCCAGGGGAAGGACAGGCCAATGTCACAGCCCCATGGAACTAGGGACCCAAAAGAGTCCCCACTGCTGAGCTGGCGATATTGACAGGTTGGAAAGCTATTTTTCAGATCGGAGGTTTTTCAATAGAAGCAGGTTGCTAACTTGGAGGACCTTGGTCAGGTCACCAGGATCTTATTTATGGAAAGACAAACGGTTAAGAAGGGGAGAACTGCGCTGGCAAAGGTAGCGTGGATTTAACCCAGCAGAGCAAGGACTCAGCAGCCCCAAGCCATAAACTACTCCCAGGGCCCCAAAAACTCAACCCCCTGTGTCATGCGGGTGGAATCCACAGTGGTGAAGATCAGAGTGACAGGTGGTCTCCTTAGCGCCAACTTGCCATAGGTCTAAGGAAGATTGGGGAGGGTCCCTGCAAAGTGCAAGGAGACACATAAAACTGGCTGGGGGAGCCTGGAGGGGCGAGTGCCTCCCTTAGAGCAGCTCTGGGGAGCTCTACAGAAAAGCAGTGGTCCAATGAAAGGGGCAGCCTGCACGTGGCAGAGGAAAGCAGAGCGGGTGTCTGGAGGCTGCTGGGTGACTTGAGAGTGGTATGGGGGGTGGTGGGAGACTCAGGTAAGCAGCCCCCAGTTTTCACAGCATCCTCCTCATCTCAAGAGCTGTGGGACGGCGCTAGTACATGGAATTTTCTAAAGTTTTAAACAAGGTCATTGCCTGCACATGTCCTAGTAAACAGTAGGCGCTCCATAAAGGTTTGCTGAATTAAAGGAATGCATAGGAGCTTTTCTCAAGGTGCTATGGCAGAACTCACATCCATGGGAAGGAGATTCCTTTGAGTGTCCCTGTCACCCAGTCCATTCTTGGAGTCACAAACCCCGTGAGCCAGCTCTGCTAGGCTCCTCAGAGTCCCCTGTGGAGCCCCCGACTCTGACTCAGAGTCCTGGTGCTGCCGAGCAGGTCGAACACAGAATGCCGATTTTTTTTCACCCATCGTGATTATACTTTGGATTTACAGAGACAACATTTACATTCCGAGATGAAACCTCCTACAAAGCATAAATCTCTATTACACCGTGTTGGCAGATCCACCCAGGACTCATTTACCACGTGTTTTATTTTTAAACCAGGTAATGGAGTGCAAAGATGGATATCTTGTGATTTGCAGCTTCCTTCAGGATCCTCACGCAGAAAAAGTTCTAAAGTGTTACATAGCGCTTAAACACATCCTCCAGACATTTCCAAGTCGGCCAGGGAAGGTTTGCTTGGTCCACGCATGTAGTGAATTTGACGGGGTTGGGTTCACCACGACCCTGCCCAGCCCTGACTCTGGTTGTGCCTGAGAACTCTGAAAGCTTCAGAGGATAAGGCCAAGATTGCTGGAGCTGAAGACCGGAGCTTTCAAATCCCCTAGATATAAAGATCTTTGGCACTGCCCAGTTGGAATGGCCTTGCTGTCACCTGCGCCCAGGCTCCGACCTGCTCTCTGGAGTAACGAGTGGATAGTCTCAGCTAATTGCTTCCAGGAAAAAGCAGTGGCGGCTACATGGACGTGGGCATGCATTTACAGTAAATGTTTAATGACTGGCTCTCCAGGAGAGATGGGCCCCTGCATAGTGTTTGCTGATTACCTAGGAGCAAATCTTCCCACAGGGGTAAGGGGTCCCTGGACCCCACGGGGGAGGGCAGTGGAGGGAGTGTGGGGGCATGGAGGAGGCAGTTACCAGCTGCAGAGGACAAGCCCCGCACTGGCCGTTCTCCACCCTTGTGGACTGCGTTTCTGCCTTCGCCAGCGCTTCTCGGGTCTCTCTGCTGACTATTCCTGGTGTTCAAGTTCTGGCTCTTTTAATTAACAAGATGCCAAAGAGATAATCAGCTTCATGAAGAGGAGATTTCCTTGGCTCTAGGCGAAGCACGGAGACCGTCTACTGCATTCCCACCAGCTGGGGGCGAGTGTGTCGCCAGTGCTTAGGCAGGCATGTGCTTTCCCCTCCTTTTTTCCATTATGAAAGTAGTATAATTACATTAGAGAAAATGTGGGGAAAGTTAAAAAGGAATTTTTAAACAGAAAGCCTAACCACGCTATCTGAGCAAGCCCCTTCACTGCTGGGTGCCTGTCCTTCCGTGCTTTCTCCTGGGCTCTGCACACGTTCGCAGCCACCTGCCGTGTCATTTGGGAGCCTGCCGTTCACTCAAACCACCGGTTCTCATTTTCCGTGTTATTATGTGATCCTCTTTCGATTTCTTCCATTGAGGTTTTATCACGAGCAGAATTATCCATGCACATTGCTATAAAGTCAATTCATTTGATGAGATTTGTTAGGAAAAATCAATAGTCCCTGATCCAACTGTTGCCCATTTCCCACTCCTCAGGGGCTACCACTTTCAAGTCTTTCAGCTGTTTCTTTGGGTACTTGCCTCTATGTTGATAAATAATATACATCTCTCTCGTTCAGCTGATTTCTCAACTTTAGTCATTGTCAGCTTGCTTACCGCTGAGGGCAAGGAATGTTGTGCGGTCTTTTGCCGTCCCACCCCCACACTGCCCACTGCCCACTCCCCCATCGCCCCACCGAAATGGGGTCACACCTCCATCCTGGTTAGAGCAATATTCAGTGTTTACGCTATTATAACCAGGCAAATGCCACGCACTGGGCACAGCAATCCCTTTTTCTTTCGGTGGCGCTAACTGCCTCGAGTGTTCCTCTTGGTTTCTTCTCCGTGCTCTAGGCTTTTCTATGTCCTTGGAGAAGCTGTCTCTTCACACGAGTCTCCCCTCAGCTCGCACAAACACATCAGTGCACATCCAGGGAATTGCATCTTCTTGGAGACATCCCTCGCCTTCTTCCGAGCCACTTGTGTCTGGACTCCGCTTGCAGGCTGGCTGCCCAGCTGTGGCCGTCGAGTCTCCTTCACCGGCGCCCCTCCCTGTCCACCCGCGTCCCTACGCCAGGCCTTCCCATCCCTTGGCTTTCTCCCTCATGTCAGTGGAGCCCCCCTCCAGCGGGTTTTAGAGAAGAGTGCCTGAGACCCCACATATCCGAAAAACACCATCGCTCCTCGCTCACGCTGGACCATCCACTGAGTATAGACTGCGGGTTGAAGCTCCGCTTATCTCAGAATTTTGAAGAATTCTCTCCTTGTTTCCAGAATTGCTCTTAAGAAATCAGATGTTCTGAATCTTGATCTTTACAGTCAATTTATTCTCTATCTCTATCTTTTATCTCTGTCTCCATCTCAGCTTGTATTTTTTTAATTAAAGAAGGTTTGAACATACAGAAAAAATCATGCATAAAATACAGGGTCCCCTATATGACCCAATTATTAACGCCTTGCATTAGTGAGGTAAATGTGCTGCAATTGATGAAAGCCCACTTTTATCCTTGTCCAGAACTACAGGCCATAGGACACCTTGGGTTCACGGTTTGTGTTGCAGGCCCGTGGATTTTTTTAATTCTTATTTTAGCAACATATATACACCCAAGAAGTTCCCCCTTTAACCCCATTCGAGCATGTAATAGTACATAATCCAGGCTGTTAATGTTGTGTGGCCATCACCGCCATCATGAAAACTTTTCCATCATCCAAACAGAAACTCTGTGCAATTTGGGCATTAACTCCCCACCCCCTACCTGCACCCCTTCCCCGGTAACACCTATGCCGGTTTCTGGCCCTTTGAGTTTGCTTACTCTAGGTCCTTCATCTCTGCCTTCTCCAGAGTGTTCGGAAATTTCATGATACCATGACTTGGTAGGGATCATTTTTCGCCTTTTGTCCTGAAGACTTTCCGTTTGGAACGCCACGCCCTCTTGTCCTGGGAAACAGTCTTGAATTAGTCCTTGGATGCTCTGGAGCTCTTTTGCTGAGAGGTAGTTCAGTGCAGCCGCTATGAGCTTGGGCGTGGGTGTCCACCTGCCTGGGTTCAAGCCTGCTCTGCCGTTTACCAGCTGGACAGCCTCGGGTAAGCAGTCTTTAAGCTCCACGTGCTCCACTATCCACACCCTCATTTGTAAGATAGGATAAAAATAATATCCACCTCAAGAGCTATGACGAGGCTGTGAGGTTTACACTCATTCACTCACATGACTGGCACAGGGCAAAGCATGAAGAATCACTCTATCAGTTACCAGTTGTTTGTTGATGAATAACAGATGACAATGACTGTCTGCTCTCCCTTCCTGTAACTTATTTTTTGAGGTTGGATCTCCAGGCCCTCCAGAATGAGCCTTTATTTATTTATTTATTTTTATCTTTTTTATATCACTTTGTCTTTTTGCTCCTTTCTAGGTGAGTTCCTCAGCTTTATATTAGGAAGTTTTTACTGACCTTCTACTATCTGACATTATCTTTTTATTTTTCAAGAGTTGGTTTTTTTTATGTTTTCTAAATACTCCTTTTCAGTAGCATCCTGTTCTTGTTCCATAGATATAATATCTTCTCTAACTCTGAGTACATTCCTGACATGCTTCTTGCTAGTTTGGTTTTGCTTTTCATCTTCCCACATAACTGTTTCCCCCCTGGGGTTCTGTTTGCATGCTTGTATCTGTCTGCGTTATGATCTTTCTTCAAATACTGGGTGATCTTTGAAAGTTTGCTCCTTATTAGTAGATGGGCTCTAAGAAGCTGATCAGAAATCCTAACTGCTCGGTGGCATTTGTTGACTGTGGCCTCGTGGTGGGACCATCTGCCTGGAAGTCCCTGGGGGAGAGTCTCTTGTAGTGCCTCTAGGTGTTTTCTATTGGGCTGGTCATATTTCCCAGAGAAGAATCTTCCATTCTCCTGCCTGGAAGGTGGAGCTCTGCCCACCAGTATTCCAAGTCAGTTTCTCCCATTTCATCATTGCGTTTTCAATTTGGTCGTTTTTAATCCTCACATATTCAGTGGCTCTCTGTTACAGACTCTCCAAAGAATAAGCCTTTAGTCCCCACCTGGTTTGGGAGACCATTCTCCCAGAACACGGAATCTGGGAAGATGAGTCTGGAGAAGGGATAGATGAGCCATTCTTACAGACTGTCCACAGTCCGCCTGCTCTCAGTTGCACCTGCACATTTGCCCCCAGGGTATCAGTGCCACCTGGTCTCATGCCTTTGGGGGGTTTCTGCAGGTCCAGCCCACCTACCACGTTTCTGTACTGTTCATTGGATACTGCTTTCTTGGGTTGGCTGACCCTGTTAACACTTGCCCTTCTGCTTCTCAGCTTCCAAAATAATGTCATCTCCTTCTCGAGTCTCATTGTCTTTGTGATTATGTGTTTTTTTAAAAATTCATTTACTTTTCCTTTTAGTAGGTTTTAGATATTGACTGGAGACAAATTATGTTCATCTTGACATCTATAACCTAAATGTCTATTTTTAAATAACAGCATATTATTCCATTGAATCGTTTCCAGTTTTCATATCATAAATAACCTGATTAATATATTTTTGTGAGAGTGTGTTTAAGGCCCTTGGTAGACATGCAAAACTTGAGTAATTACACAAAAAAGACAGTATCGCAAGGCGGCTAGTAATGCAGGCTTTGAAGCCAGATGCCTTGAGCTGGAATTCCATCTCTATCACTTACTAGATGCATAACCTTGGACCAATTACTTGGCCTCCTTCTCTTCGATTTTTCCACCCATGTTATAATAGTTTGCCTGCCACAGAGTGTCATTGTGAGGCTCACGTACATCAATGTGTCTAAAGTACTTATATTTGTACCTGGTCTCTGGTAATTGTTATCTATTCTTAGAATAAAGTTTTATAAAGTCTGATAAATATTGCCACATTATTTTCCAAAAGAGCCAAGTCAGCTTATCTGGCCACTGTCAGTGAGTAAGACGCACTATTTCACAAACTGGCCACTGGAAATGCATTTAATCACGTCCACCCTGATCGGCAAACACGCACAGACACGCACGGACATGCACACGTGCACAGCCGGGTCTCAGCTCCAATTGCCTTTGCAAGTCCTAAGGCAGCCGGACATCTTCCTATTCGTTTGTTTCCTGCTCTATTTTCATTTTTGTGAATAGCCTGCTTGTGTCTTTTGCCTGTTTATATTTTAGGGTCCTCATGCTGCACCCATTGGTAGCAGACACTTGTCAAATAAAGTTCTAATATGGGAACGAGCTTGCTGCCTGCCGCCCCTGCCTGCCCCCGCTGGAGTGCGGTTCTTTCTGAGAGACTTAAACATCTAGGGGCACCAGGAACTCCAGCGCCGACAGGAAAAGCCACTTTGGGGGCGCCACTGGCCTCTGGCAGCCTAAGGAGCGGCACCCCGCTTCTTGCCGTGAGCACACAGGAGAGTTTTGGAGGCACTCAGGGACTGGAAAGAGCACTTTCGATTTACATAATCAGTCCCCTGCCAAAATGATAAACCTCTATTCGTCCCACAAATCTTGAGCAGATTTTCTCAGTGAGATCCCTCGCAATTCAGCTGCCAAATGGCTTTGAGCTGTTCTTGTAGATGGAAAACTCACAGGACCAGAGAAGCAGAATCGACATTCTGGGGGAGAGCTGTCTTTCTTTTTGACAACTGTTGCAGTGAAGCGGAGGCAACAGCCCTTGTCTTTCGCTTGAGGGAATAGAAGGGAAGTGCAGCCTCTCACAATTAATGCAGGCCGATTTTTCAAACTGGGAAGCAGAAGCCCAGCAGAAAGGTTAAAATGCCACTGATGACAGATATCAGTGAGCTGACACTGGGTAATGGTTTTGCAGGGATCACTCGCCCAGTTCAAAAGGTGCTCAGGGAATGGGAGAGAAGGAAGCTTATTTTGTGGCCCATGGGCCATCTATGACAACAGAAGGCCAATATTCCTCTTTGCTCTCATTTTAAGCGCATTTTTTAATTACCAGTAGTCACTCTCAGTCGTGCATCCCTACCTGGCACAATGAGCAGGTCAGAGATATTTTATATCTGCAGAGGGGCTGAGAGGGCATCCAGGAGAACGTTTCCCCAGTGTGTATTTGTTTGGAAACCAGCAAGCAGATGATCCCATAAAAATAATAGCCTGCGGTCAAAGCCATCTGGGAAAGCTGCATTCCACAACCCACTCCCAGCAGACAGCAGCATATTAAAGATGAGAAGATGTTTCCTAAGTCAAAGGACTTGGTGTAGTTCAGCTTTTACCAAACGTGTTGGATCCCAGAGCCCTCGCTTACCTACGAGCTGTCAGCAAGCCTCAGACTGCCAGTGCTCCAAGCACTGTGGGAAGCTCTGAAGACATCCTCTCATCCACTTGGTTGGAAGAATCAGAACCCGGCTTAGCCATCTGATTTGTCAAATGAGTGCAAGACCTTGGACCTGGAAAGTCTTGGTCCAGAGTTGGTTCTAGGGCTAGTCAGCCTTTCCAGAACTCAGCTTTTGCAGCCACAAAATGGAATGATGACGGGCCTTGCTTCCCAGGACATGGTGGGGAAGGGCTTGGCTAGCGTGTGTTAAGGTGGGCATGGGGCAAGGTCTACACACAGAAGGCTCTTGAGAACGGCTGGTTGCAGAGATAAGCAGAGCGCTGCAAGACACTGATGAAGAGTAAGCTCGTGTGAACGCAGTTATGCAGCTCTTTCCTACTGCCACAACTATTTCTAAAGTAAAATTAAACATTGACCAAATGCACAATAATCAAGAACCCACACTTCCTCCTCACCAGCCACCCATCTCTGTACTTTAAATAGATTAACTCATTAACTTTTCACACCCCGGTAAGATATGGATTATTTGTATATGTCCATATGCAGATGGGCCACTGAGCTGTACGACAGGAAGCCGCTCACTGGTAAGCAGCCAAGCCAGAATTTGAACCTGGGGAGTCAGTTTAGCTTCAGAGCTTATTTTCTTAAACATGCCATTACACCGCCATGTCTGTGGGCATGTCCATTTCTCACAAAAAAAGAATCTCAACCCCACTTCTTAAAAGAAAGTGGCAGCTGATATGGAGACTGGACATAGCTCCTGTATTTTTGAAGATGTCAATAAAAAATATTTATTAAAATAACTGACCAGTGAAAGGAAAAATATTCAGTCCACATCTTGAAAATAAGAAGGAAAAGAATAACGTGGAAATGCAGCATGAAACAGACACTTTGGAAGACAGTGGGTCAGTTTCTTATAAAGCTGAAGTATCACCAGATGATCCATCAATCACTTGAAAACTTATGCTCATGCAAAAACCTGAACACAAATGTTTGTAGCAGCTTTGTTCATAATTACCAAAACTGGAAGCAAACAAGACACCCTTCAAAAGGAGAATGGATAAATAAACTGTGTTCCATCCATACAATGGAACAGTAGTCAGTGATAAAGAGACGTGAGCTATCAAGCCACGAAACAACAAGGAAGAACCTTAAATTCTTATTTCTAAGTGAAAGAAGCCAGTCTGAAAAGGCTACATACCGTATGATTCCAATTAAATGACATTTTGGAAAAGACGAAACTATAGAGACAGTAAAAAAAGACGAGTAGTTTCCAGGGCTTGGCAGGGGGTGGCGGGTGAAGAGGTGAGCACAGGGCACTTTTAGGGCAGGGAAACGATTCTGATGGTGGATACATGCCATGATGCACTTGTCAAAGCGCACAGGACTGTGCAACACAAAAGAACCTTCATGTAAACTATGCACTTCACTTAATAATAATGTATCGATATTTGTTTATAAATTGCAACAAATGTACCATACTAATGCACTCTATTTACAGGGGGAAGTGTGGGGAGGGAGTGGGAGAAAGGAGCTACATTGGAACTCTTTGTACTTTCTGCCCAATTTTTCTATAAACCTAAAACTGCTCTAAAAAGCAATACATTACATAAATAAGTAGAATAAGATGGACATACTAATCCATGAGCCGTGGGGAGCACATTCTCAGCCTGGAAGATTGGGAATTGTGCAGTGACATTTGCCCCAAGCACCAGCCCAAGACACAGGAGCCCCAGCTTCAACCAGTGCCCCCAACCCCAGGATATCGTTTCTTGCCTTCTTGTTAGGTTCGCTCTCACTGCAGTGCTTGAATAGGTAGCCTCCCTCTAATCTGGCTTTCCTCTTGGTTAGAGAGAACTCCACCCAGCCTTCCATGACATCTAGGAAAATGCCACAGGGTACTGGCTGTCTATTTTTCCTCTAGAGCAGGCACCCCCAGACTCAAGCTCAGAAAAGGGTCTCGTGGTTCTCCCCATTCCATGGTGTTTCCTTAGTGATCTTATGCTAACCTTGAGAAAAAATCTACAGCAATCCTCTCTCAGGTCACTCATATTTCAGGAGTTCCTCCAAGGAGGAATGGACTTGACCTTTCTCAGAAGCCTGGATGCTAGATAGCCATGCTGAACTCAAAGGAAAGTGCCTCTGATGGAGGGATGTTGGCCAGTGACCCCAAGTCTGTCTACAAGTTGGGGGCCCCAGTCAGTGCAACACCTCAGAACTGCTTAGGAAAGGATGTGGGAACAAGCAAAGGGGGATTAAATCATATCACACTGGGAGGAGAGAGTGAAAATGCCTCTGTTCCTGGAGAATAAAATAAGAGTTTTTGGTACTGGAAAGTAGGGTACAGTACTGCTATTGCAAATACCTAAAAATGTGGAAGTGGCTTTGGAATGGGGAATGGGTAGAGGCCGGCAGAATGGGTAGAGGCTGGCACATGAGGGGGGGAAAAAGCCTAGGTTGCTATGAAGAAGCTGTCGGGAGAGATGTGGCTCTTAAAGCTGATTCTGGTGAGGGCTCAGTGAGAGCTGGAGACTCTCTTGTCTTAGAGAATACATCTATCATCGTGAACAAAGCGCTGGAAAATATGGATGTTGATGTTGTCTCCAATGTGGCCTTACAAGAAAATTGTGAATGTGCTATTGAAAACTGGAGGAAAGACAAATTTCACTAAAAATAGCAGGGAATTTGATTAAACTGTTTTCTGATGCCAGATGGAAGGCAGAAGTTTTAAGTGATGGACATGTAGCTGGGGAGATTTTCAAGCTAAGTGTGGAAGACACACCCTGACCTTCTCCTTGCTACTTATAGTAAAATGAGAGAAGAAAAAGATAAACTGAGGACTGAACTGCTAAGCATAAAGGAACCAGCAATTGATGATTTGGAAAATGCTCAGCCTATCCAGATAATGTGCTCTGAGACTAGGTACAGAAGTGGCTCCATCAGGGACCTCCCTGAGCTTCATAGATGAAGGAAAACCCCAGAGAACAGGGCTCCTGAAATTAGTGTATAATTCATGGATCCAGTCAGCTGTCTCAGAGGAAGTCAGAATTGGAGCTGCATTTAACCAGGAAGGATCCATTGAAGGCCTTGAATGGCACACAAAGCTGACCAGGTTTTTGAGAATTTTGTTTTAGCAGACACACTGTCAGCCTGGAAAGAAAGGGACAATGCTGAGACAAAATGAAAGAAAAATTACTTCAAGGGCAGGATCATGGAGGCAGTTGTCTGGGAAGAAACCATCTCCTTGGACTAAGAGAAAGAACCTTCCAGTCCAACTCTGAGGAAGATGGGGTGTGCTCAGCATTCAGGGAGTCCTGGCCACCACCACAGTGCTCAGGGAGGGGGGGGGGCTGTCCCCAGTGCATGGCCACTGCCTCAGTGCTGGGAAAGGTCCCAGCAGATTTGGAGGACAAAAGCATGTATTCACTGACAACCTCAGTCTTTGGAGTCTAATGGAGTTTGCCCCCTCTCAAATCAGCTTCTTGGTGCCTCCCACCCCTTCCTGCATCTCTTGGGAAGTTGTATCTATCTAAGCTCCTTGAGGACCCTTCCCCACCCCACACTTGCTTTTAGGAGCCTGGGTCTTTTGTGCAGTTTGAAGGCCATTGGCTCTTGCAATTCTGGGCCCTTCTTTTTTAGATCAGAGAGTGTTTACTCAGAGGTGAGCCTTTAACTGCTCTTAGTCCCCATTCATACTGTAACAGGCTCCTGGGCTGAACAGAGAAAGATGTCATATTCTCCAGGACCAGGGCTTCATTCATCAGTCCTGCCATGACTTGACATCTTCTGGATGCCCTCAAGGCCTTCTCAGCTTGGAGATCTCCAGGGCACTTGGAGCTGAAGGTCTCTGCTAACCTGTAATATTTGTGGAAATTTCAGAAGAATCAGATTGAAGGGCTTCACCCATGGAGTTTTTATGAGTATCGTGCACCTCCTGATCAACTGAAGACAAATTCACATATCTAAGCTCCTTCTCCTCCAATTTATTCATCATAATACAAGGTAAGTTTCTGTCTGCTATGAGCTGAAATGCTCAACAGGATTTCAGTGCACATATATCTCCTCCCCACTACCTGAGGGTAGTTCTAGAAGCCTTGAGAAAGAACCCCTTAGAGTAAATTGCCCTGTTGGGCTTGAGCCCACATCCTACCTGCAAAAGGTTGCAGTTTCTATCTGGTTATATAGTAGTCCTCATGCATGTGATTTTGTCCGGAACCCTCATCAGGAAATATGGATCCTTTCTTCATGCTTGCTAAGGCATAAATAGATTTTCCTCTTTGACCACGTCAAATGAGCTGACCCCATCACCAGGCCCACTGCCAGTACCAAAGAATAGGTCTCTTGTCTGTGATGAGACATGGGCAGCTGTCCACCCTGCCCTTCAACTTGTCACCCAAATCCTCAGATCTCTTTTCCCTCCTACTTGTGAGACGCCCAGCATGGCAGCTCCACTTAAGAACAAACTCGCTCCCACTTCTGCTTTCTAAGATCTCTGCCAGAAATGCTCTAAGCACTGCCCAGAGACAGGGGTTTTAAGAATAGAATAGTGTAAAAGCCTACACCTTGCAGAAACCATAAAATTGAGCTGGCAGAATCCCTTTGAAACTGCTGGATGGGGACATGGGTCTCTTTACCACCTAATCAATAGGAAAGCCACTGGCCAGGGCCCCAGAGGTAAATGATGTTGGGCATATTGACCCGTACAGCATTTGCTGAGAACAGTCTCCAGGGGTCCCCTCCTCAGCCAATCACACTGGAAGAGGGGGAACACTTGACCTTGACTTTGCCACAGTCAGCAAACAGTGTCATGCTGATTGGATTTAACAACTCATGTTTTTGCTCACAAAGGAAGGTCAAGATTTTCTCTCATGCTGAAAGCCAAGGTTGGACTGCCTGTGTGGTACAGTGGGAGATAGGGCAAGTAGGGAAGATATTCTAAGAGCCCAGTGAAAGAGATTACGTCAGCCCAGTGCTCCATAATTAAGTACTGAAGACGTGATGAATGAACGAACGAATGAATGAATGAATGAATAAATTAACGCTACTTCCTGGCCCCTTGATGGCTCACCCACCCACCACCCGCTCATCTACCCATCTGGAGATAGTGAGCTGATTTTAACAGAGCCCTAATCTGTCTTCAGCGTGCTCACAGTCATGAAATGAGACTGGAGAACAAAATCACAAACGACTCCCTGTCTTGGCTCCTTGGAAGCCCAGAAGCACAGCAGAGAATGGAGCAAATACTTAATGACCAGAAAAATTCATTTGCAGAAAAAAAGGAGGGCAGATGCAAGTGACTATCTCAGAATCAAGGTGCGGCAGAAATGTCCAGAATTCGGACACTGGAAAATGGAGTTTGAGTGCTGGCGTTAAGCAGGCGACCGCACCACCCGAGTCTCAGTTTCACCCTGAAAACTCGGGAATAATATCTCCGTGATGCTAAGGTCTGCTTAGATGAGGCCGTGCAACTGGTTTTACGGAAGGCTTTGGTTTTGAAGGCCCCTCCTTCGACGCCGCCCAGCCCTGGTCCAGCAGGGCTTGCTCCATGAGGCGGGCTCCACCTTTTCTCCCCAGCCCCTGCTCGAAGTGCAGAGCAGGGGCTGGCTGGTTTCACCCTGAAAAGTCACCCTGTGCGAGGCAGGGGGCTCCTTGCCTGGCCTTGCTTAAATGGCCAGTGGGAAGGTGAGCTGAAGCTGTGAGAGGTCGGGTGGTGGAGACAGTGCCAAATTGTGTGAGACTTATTCTGTGACTGTGAGCCTTCCAGAAAGTTCCTGGGGCTGGGAATTGTGGGTTTTGCGGGTGAAGTCATGCCAGGCAGTTGGCTCCTGTTATCTGGTGTCAAAAGTGCTGTGTGGAAGCTATAAAGGATGCTGCTTCCTCCGATCTCAGCTCACATTTTGCAGGTAAGTTTTTTGGTGTGGATCCAGCAGTGACTAGAGACCTAAACCACACACACAGTGGGGTTGGTGAATTCCTTAATTGGGGATCAAATACTACAGGGCATGTCTGCAGTCCCCTCCTGCTATATACTTTGTTACGCTGCCAAAACACAATAAATCAGAAATGGGTTGACTTTTACAAAGGGGAGTTATATACTTCCAAGCTTACCAATCTGAGGCCATGAAAATGTCCAGATCAAGGCATCAGCAGACGATGCCTTCTCCCTGAAGGGCAGCTGCCGGGGATGCTGGGCTCCTCTGTCACAAGGCAAGGCACATGGCGGCGCCTTCTGGGTCTCCCTGCTCCGGGCTTCCTCACCTTCAGCATCCTACTTCCTGGCTTTCTCTAGTTTTTTTCTGAATTCACCCCATTTATAAAGGACTCCAGGAAAAGGATTAAGACCCACCCTGGGCTACACCCTCAATGAAGTAACCTAACCAAAAGGCTCTTACCTGAAATAACCTAATCAAAAGGCCCTTAACTGAATTAACCTAATTAAAAGTTCCCACCCACAGTAGGTTCACACCCACAGGAATGGACCAGCTCTAAGAACATGATTTTCTGGGGTACACACAGCCTTAAACTGCCACCCTTCTAAGCATCAGCAGAAGCACAGGAAGCTGCAGGCCCCAGAAAGCCCTCCAGGTCCACCATCGATGGCAGAGGCGGCTGCCGGGCGAGAAGTTACCTGGAGCGCTCAGGTGGACTCTCGCTGGAAGCTTAAATCTTCTGCAAGATGGAGTCAGCAAAACCATAACCCAGGGACATTTCCAGGAAGTTGTTCTCTAGAATTAGCTGCAATATGGCAATAATAAAGAGAACAGTCTATAAAACATTATCTGCTCTAATGGATAATGGGATTTTTGTATCACCATAAGTAAGGCTAAAAGCTTCAGATGTTGTATTTAAATTTCTACTTTAAAAAATCCTAAGAAACTTAGCCAGAATCTTCATTAGAGAGAGAAAGAGGGAGAGGGAGGGAGTTGCACAATATACACTAGAGACAAAACTGAGAAGGCAGCAGAGGATCATTCAGTAACCCAAAGCTCTTGAAAATCACTTTCACTCCAATTTACTCTTCTTACTTACTTCTCCCCCTTTGGCTGACACGGGCTTAGTACCCTGTTATCTACACGTTTGACAGGCAGGGTTTAATCTCTGTAGGGTTAGTTCCAAGTGGTGTCCTTGGGTTTAAAAGGAGGTGACACCCCAAGGAGGCCTCTGGGCCAGAGAATGCCACTTTGGGGTCTGTTCAGGACAAAGCCTCTTGACTGGCAGACACTGGGGGACGGCACTGCCATGCGGCATGAGAGTCTCCATCCCAGAATTCCAGCACGGGCGGGGCCCTGAGCAGCAGGCGACCCAGCTCCCTCACTCGCACGGCTGAAATGCAAGTACCGAACCGGAGGTGCGCCCTGCCCAGGCCTCGGGGGTGGCTCTTGAGTGACCAGAGGAGGCGGGGCCTGGCTGGGATTCAGGAGGCTCCGCTGCTCAGAGCTGGCCCGGCATGAAAGTGTTCCGCTGGACTTCATGGTGAATGTACTCGGAACTGACAGGTCTACCTTAAAAATTCATTCTTTTGGTTTAGGCATTGGCCTTTTCCTCAAACAAATAAAAAATGCAAAATAACGACGTTGCCATCGTCCTTTGGAATCGATAAGGCATGTGTGTGTATGGACATGTGCATGGGTAGATATGGATATTTACGTGTGTAACAATACACAACATACATACACACGGCTACTGTCCATGTGTGTGTGTCCAGCTGCCCTCCTAAGGGCCAGCCAGGCCTGGGACACATGGCACCCTCATCAGATGAGACCCTGAGGTGTGGAAGGCAGTGCAGCTGGGAAGCCTCTGCACCCACCCCAAAATCGGACGTCTTCTGTCTCCTCTCCCGATAGGTGGACGCCAGAGCGGCCACGAGCGTATCTGCCCAAGTCCTCCGGCCAGCGTCAGGAGCAGGTGTGCTGGTGCGGCCTGTGAGGGTACGGCACAGCGGGGGGCCGAGTGGGCGGGCTCCGAGTGGGCTGCCCTCACTTCACTCTGGCTTTGCAGCCACCCGGATGCCACCCTGGACAAGCCACTGAGTGTCGCTGACGCTCAGTTTTCTCAGCCTTGCTGGGGAAAGGACGGTGATGAGCCGATGCCCGAGAGTCCTCGGCTGTGAGAGCACCCCAATAAACGGGGCGCCCCAACCCCAAAGGCTTGCGTGCACGCAGTGGGGTAAAGAGGTGTTTGCGTGTGTCTGCATGTTTGCATGTGCGTGTGCATATGTGTGTGCAGTGTGCATGAGTGTGGAGTGGAAGGGTTTGCGGTGTGTGTGTGTGTGTGTGTGTGTGTTGGGCAGGAGGAGCTGCACTGACAAGTTCCCAGGCTCCAGTCTGCTAAGGCTGCTCCTCCCCGACCCGGCAGCCCCCCAGCCTTGGGTCTGATTTTTAGGAGCGTCCCCCACGATTTCTGAGCTCCCTGCTCTGGGGACTCTGCTGTGCTGGCCAAGTGCCCTTCGGGAACCGACCCCTTTCCCGGGGCGTGGACCACATCTGTCCTGCCCAGGTGGACAGAGCCTGCCCAGGGCCAGCCAGGGCTGCTTTAGTGGCCTTCCTTCCAACAGGATGGCACAGTCCTTAAATTTGCCAAATTGCTACAAACCAGCCTGTAATCACTTCTGTGTGCACTTCCAATAATGGAGGAAGTGGAATTTAACCTACAAAACAATTCATTAGCTGAAATTCCCCTGGAGAAATATTACGGACTTGCTGGCTGTTGTCTTCAAATAGAGACCCCCCCTTCCCGGCCAGAGGAGCCCCAGGCGCAACGTGCTGTTAGGGGGCTGGGGCTGGGGCCCCTAAGATCTCGCCCCCAGGATTCCAGGCTCCCCCTTGGCCCGGCTGCCCCTGGGATGGTGCTGACACCTGTGTGCCTTTGCAAGGACGGCTCCGCCGGCCACAGCTCCGCCCGCCTCGGCGGAGGCCCAGGAGGGTCGGGGGCTGGGCCCAGGCACCCTCCTCTGAGCACTGGAGTTAGGAGCCCACCCCAGGCTGTCGCCAAGTCCCTGAAGGGCTCAGACGGAGACACCCAGAGAGCGGCGTGCCCTGGGGAGCTGCTCCCAGGCACCCACTCCCTAGAGACGGCTCCCCAGGGCCTGGCCGCCAGCCCTTCCCGTGGAGGGAGAGCACCGCGAAGCCGGAGCACCGCGCGAGGTGCACTGACGCTCCTTTCTTATTTTATTTACTGAAAGAAAAAAAAAGAAATCCTTTTTAAAAATTAAGAACCAAAGGGAATTTGTCAGAAGGCCATTACCTGCAGACATTTCTGCCAGGTTGACACTCCGGGTGCTTGTGCATAATTAATTAGAAGACAGCTCTCACCGGCCCTACATAAAAGTTAAAAACCCGTTTTACCATGTTCCATATTTTCTGCGTGGCATCACTGTCAGGCGCATTTCAGGGAAGACTGGCATTTGCATGGGGTGCCAGGCTGGAGTTTCCATAGCAACAGGCTTCCTCCGCAAGCTCCACCAATGGGCTCGAGCCTCGCTCTTGGGTTCCACCCAGAAGGGTGAAAATAAGAGTCACGTGGGAGAGAGGCACGCCTTCCAGAACCTGGACAAGCTGCAGTCGCCCAGGCCCACTTGCATATGCAAATGCTGTGACAGGTGAGCTGCTGGTTAAGAAAGAAAAAATAACTAGGTGTTTTGATTTGGACTAAGCAAGAAAAAAGAACGGGGAGGAAGAAAAAGAGGAGGAGAAAGCATCTTCCTCCTACAACTCCAGGCTCCTCCACTCCCAAAGGATAGTCCTGCAAAGGAGGACAATGTCCAGGGCTGGTGTGAGCCGTCGTGGAGGGGCACGTCCATCAAGCCTGCATTGTTCTGGAAGGAAAGGTGCAGGAGACTGTGCGGAGGAGAAAGGAGGACATGGCCCAGACCTCAGGTGTGGGGTGCACCACGACCAGGAGAAGGAAACCCAAGTGTGGTTTGCTCCTGGGTGGTGGTAGCCTGAGGCTCACAGGCCGTGCACGGCAGTGTGGGGGCCCATGGGGGGCTGGGTACTGAGCACGGGGCCTTGGGACCCTCTGCAAGAGGCCTGGTGGTGGAGCTTGGAAGGAGGGGTCCCCTAACCATGGGTCTCCCGGCTGCGGATAAGCAACAGCCGAGTCTGCCATGGCCAGAGAGCCAGGCTCTGCCCGGGGGTCCTAGGAGCCCCCAGGTCTGGGAGACACCGGGGAGCAGGAAAGAGCAAACAGGAAAGGAAGTGACAGTGGACCTGTCTCCGATCCTGGGGGGAAAAGGGCTGGAAGTGGATTTTGGATTAGGAAAATAAAGATGCCCTTTCTGTAATTGCGCCTCATGGGGCAAAGCTGAGCACTGACGTGGCAGCCAGTAGCAGGAGGCGCAGGAGAAATTAAAGGGAAAGAATCCCTCCATCGGGCGCAGTGCTTACTAGTTACAGAAGCACAGCCGCCCTTCTACGCCTCCCAAACCTTTCCAGAATCTAGCGAATCGGCGACCACCTAAAATGAAACTGCACCCCATTATACTTACGGTGAAACTGAGGCTCAGAGACGTGCCCCAAATTTCGCAGACGGTTATCGGCACGGGCAGGGCTGACTTGCTTGCTTGTGAAGACTGGCTCAAAAATACCAAGATCCTTGGGAAGTCTTATAGAAAAGGGTTAAAAACACAGCTGCCCCGCTGTCAGCCAGCTGATGGACTGGAGCCCTCACTTCACCTGCATTTGCTCGTCTGTGAGATGGGGAGAACACGAGCGTCTCTCTGAGAGCTGTGGGAAGGGCCAGCAGGCCACGGCCGTGCAGGTGGAGGACGGCGGTAGCACGTGGGAAGTGGTGGGCACAGGCTGGCACCCAGGGGTTGATTTAGAGAGCCATCCCCTATGTACCCCATAACCTGAAGAGCTGGAGGAAAGTCCCCCAGAAGTGATGTCCCCATATCCAACTGCCCAACACACGTCCCTCCTCTCATGTCCAGGGAGGCCTGAGTGTCACGTCCTGTGCCTTCGGGCGCGGCAGCCTGGCCCGGCGCTTGCTGCGAAGGTGCCCTTGTCGATGTGACCTCCAGGACCAACTGACGTCAAGTGAAGGGGGTTTCCTGGAGGGCCTGAGGATGAACCGAGGCAGGGGAGGTCCACCTGCGGGCGGCGGCTGCGGCCCCAGCCTGGCAGGCAATGTCCAGCCTGCTGGCCGCCCTCTGGATTTGGGGCTTGGCAGCCCCCACCGTTGCCAGCGCCAGTTCCTTGAGAGGATCCGCTTTATCTCTCTCTCCCTCTCTCACACACACACACACACACAGATCTATTCCAAAGAACTGGCTTAGACAATTATATATAAATGCACATATATATACACACACAATTTCATACATATGCACACACACACTTGCTCACTTGTGTACACATAAACCTTCAAATACACACACAAAGTTATGTCAAGGAACTGGCTTACACATATGTTTACTTTATATATTTACACATATACATAAAGAGTCAGTATATACACACAAACACACACGCACACCCAGAGAAACAGAACCAGTAGGATGCACACACATGTAAAGATACTGATTTCAAGGAATTGGCTTACATCCTTATAAATATATTCTTACTTTGTAATACACACATTTATCTATACACACACGTATCCCAGAGCCAGGACGAGTAGGATGCACATACGCACACATGCACACACACGTGTGCACACACAGCCCCCGGGTTGGCCACTAGAACCCTGACTGACACGCTCAGACCTTGTCGATCGGCTGTTGCAAGCTCCGAAAGTTCGCTCGGCCCTCTTGGGACCCCAGACACTTGGCTCTTGCGCCACCGAGACACGTGTTTTTCTTGCTGAAGGCGGGACCTCACGTGGGTGACACTCGTAGACTTCTCAGCGTGCGCAGTGGCCGTCGCAGAGCCAGGCAGCGTCAGTGCAGGGCTTTCCGATCGCCCCCCTTCTCCAGGAGCCCCCGCCGTGGACGCGGTTTTCTTCTGCCCTCCGAAAAGCCTTGCTGGGGCCCCGAGTTTCTCAGCGATGAAGACAGGCGGCGGGGGCGGGGATAAGGTCGCCCGGTGGGCTCCGTGAACTGCAATCCCGAGATGTGCTGTGCTGTGCGAGGTGAAGCGGAGGCACAGCTGGGCCTGCTGGAGACTTGGGCAGTGACAGGACGGGAAGTGCCCTCCGGATGCACAATCCCAGGGTTCACCGGGCACAGCGCGGGCCACGGCCCTCGGCCAGCGCCTGCTGTGCTCCCTGCAGTTGGCTCCAGATTACACGTCTGGCCCGATGGGGGCTGAGCTCGGTTCTTTTGGCTCCTGGGGGAGATGCTTGGTTGCGTCCTGTTTGATGCAGCTGGTTTAATGAGCGGCAAATTTATGCCGCTCGTAAATGACGTAACTCTGCCCAAGGGCTCCGTAGGCCCTTTCCTTAGGAAACCACCCGAAGGATCCTGCTTTGAAGGTACAGGTATGCTGAGTGCAATTTCAAAGTGCTGCTGTGAGGCTCGGGGGTGGGACATTATAGTTTTTGATGGGAAAATAAAGCTTGGAAAAGAGAGTATCTATCATGGAAAGGTAGCTTGGGGAAAACGTGATTGCAGCCCTTTTCCCTCTGTTTGACTGTAGCTGGGGGAGAGAATTTGTTGCTTACTGGTTGTCAGGTAACACTTGAATGCAATATCGAGCTCTTTACTTATAAAAATGGCTCGCTTACATTATCTAATCTGACCCTCAAATAGGTCCCAGAGGCCAGGGCTGGGCGGGGGAGGGAGGAGAGCTCGGTGCAGCCAGCGGCCGGCTCACCCTTTGCAGTTGTCCTGAGCCACTCGACAGCCTCCAGGTCCTCTTGACAGATTCCATGTTGCATAGTTTGAGGAAAGCGAGGCCCAGAGAGTTTATCCAACTTGTCCAAGATCCCAAAGATGTTTTGC
This sequence comes from Tolypeutes matacus, assembly GCA_026826555.1. NCBI lineage: Eukaryota > Metazoa > Chordata > Mammalia > Cingulata > Chlamyphoridae > Tolypeutes > Tolypeutes matacus. Next base: position 964,531 of record JAKSZT010053883.1, on the reverse strand, counting down.
AACTAGGCTTAAAGCAGGTAAGAGGGAGACGCAGGATCTGACGGTTCTGTGTCCACCTCCGCGTCTGGCGGAACGTGGGCGTGAGTGGGGGTGTCCTGTAAGCGGGGGAAGATGGCGCCCGTCTCGCTCAAGCACCTCGAGCAAGCTCGTCCTCCGGGCCAACGGGACGGTGACTTGTTTGTCCAGCGGGCGGCCCCAAGGCACTGGGGCCACTGAGTCAAAGAACACAGCATTTGGTGAGCCTGGAAAGCGATTGTTGGTATGAATTCATCTGTTCTCTGGTCCAGTTTGGAGGATTTCATTAACTCTCCTTTCCTCATACTTCAAGCCCAGCCCGGGGATCGATTTTAAAATTAGTTTGACAATAAAGTTTAGAGCACAAGGCCCAACACTATTTGATTGTTGGTGGTGGACTTGAGTGGAGGGAGACACGGCATCTGCCAATGGCCTGACTCCTACGGAGCCGTCGATGCCACGTCTTCTCTAATGAAGAATGGGCAGGTCGAGATGATTCCTGACTCAAGCTTAGAGATGTGCTGAAATCCTCCACCATTAAAAAATGCTGGGGCCTGTTACATGGTGTAAAACATCACATCTTCAGTTCCTAAATCAACTCAGCAGGGCGAGGATTATTTTTCTGTTACAGATGAGGAAACTGAGGCCCAGAGGTGTTACATAACTTTCCCGCATGAGTTGCCAGTTATAAGGGTCAGAGCCCGTGGCCCCACCCAGCCCCACTCTCTCCATTCCAGCCTGACGTCCCACGTTGTCACGCAGGTGAAATTCCACGCATCGCCCTCACGCCCGGAACAGAACAGACGTAGCACATCTGTTTCAGTCAAAACAGGGGCTGACTGTCAGCCTGCTGTTTGGAGACATTGTTTCACATCCTAAATTCCATGCATGATTCAGAACCAGTGGGTGGTGGTGGCTGTTGGTCTGAATAGATTTCCTAACACGGGAAGCAGCAGGCTCCGTGAAAGCCGAGCTCAGCGGACGCTCTTGAGCTTGGAGAGTTGTGAGTACAAAGCCAAGGTGGCACCTGGGTAATGCAGGTGGCAGGTGGGAACTTCTCAGCACGTGTGGGGCACTTGGGCCCGTTCATGTGGACAAGTGCAGATGAAGAGAGGTAATGAAATGTGGGGGAATGGCCTCGGCATGGCGTGAGCTGAAGTGCTTTAATGCATGCTGCAACCCAGAGCATCCAAGCTCCTGGAGGAGGAGATACTGCCCCACACGTCACAGTGTGTCCCCACCCAAACTTGCCTCCCCTGATAATAATGTAAATTTAATGTGGGAGTCTACCCTTTCTCCTTTCTCAATCCAGGTGGTCTGCAGGGGCAGAAGCCAATCAGTGCAGAGTCTTCCTCTCTCATTGTGATAACTCAGGGTGGGGGTTGGGGTATGACACCAGCAGATAACAACCTGAGCTTCTACTTGTGCCATACACTTCCCTGGGCACCAGGTCTGGGTGAACTTACTTGAGCTTCATATCTACTCTGAGCAGTTGATACCATCCCTTTTTATTGATAAAGCCCAGAGAAGTTCAGTAACTCACCCAAGGTCACAGAGTGAGTAGGTGGTAGAGCCAGGATTTGATCCCAGGAAGTCACACAGAGCCTATGTTCCAGGCCAGTCAAATCAGAGGGAAAAGCAAGACTTCCTGGACTACTGAAAAGACTTCCATCCTTCTTGCTCAACTTAAATGTGAGAGGCGGCAAGGCCAGAGCTGGGGCATCCATTGTTTCACCACAAGGGAGAGCTGGAGCTTCCAGGGACTGGCACAACAGAGGGAAGACAGAGCCAAGAGATGAAAGTTCTGGGGGCTCTGTTTGCACCCTGGTTATAATTCTGCCTTAAGCTAAATAAATCTCAAGCTTTTCAGTTGCGTGAGCCAATAAATTCCTATTTTTGTTTGAGACAGTTCGTGTCAAGTTTTGTCACTTTCAGTAGAAAAACGCTAAACTGATGGCATATTCTTTCATTTTTCACAACTTAAATAGAATGTGCAATCTCAAGGTAAATTTGGCTTCTTTTTTCCTCAAGAGAGAAGCTAAAAACAACTACATTCAGCATTTTGGTCCTACCCCTATAACTGCAGCGTCAGATTTTGCTGCCCCTGCCTGTAACCCTTTCACCTGTACTATGCCTTTGCCTCTGAGGACAGCCTTGGGCCACCATACTTTTCAAGATATACAGAAAGTGGGCTGTCATTCCACATTTTCTCTCCCCTTGTTGAAGTCCCCTGCATCCCTTACTACCATACAACCAGATTTCATAGAAAATTTGCTATGACACATTTTTAAACTTCAGACTTATATGTCAGTAGGAGCCCGGAACAAGGCAAAAGGTGGGATAGATCAGAAATAAACAGTAAAACTTAATATTAAGATGAGATGGTTATAGACAGTGGACACAGTACTTGCAGATCAGCCATTTCAACTGGAAGTGAAAGAAAATGAGGTGATAGGTGGATGAGGCCAGTCAGCCTACAGGTGACTAAAAAACCACCGTGGTTTCTTATGAAATCATTATTGGTTATTTTTGCTCCTGATAACATGATGCTGTCTCCAAACTGTTTCATCCACAGCTGATTAATGTGTTTTAGAATTTTCTCCCACCATCAACATGGATGAGTTGATTAGCACATTAAAATCCTTCCTCTCCTTTCAGCAAGCACTAAATTACATTTGTTTTAGTTCATTGATTTAAATTAGAGATGGTTGCCCTCCAACAAGTCTCAATTTCATAGGGAAAAAAATAGTTTGAAAAGTTATTTATCTTAATGTCAATTAAAACCTAGCTAATTAGATATAACTTACTGAACTGTAGTTACTTGAGTCCCATGATGGTGTTTATGATTTGGGAAAAGTATTGTGGAACAAAAAGTGGGAAAGGGGTTGAGAATTTGGATCCAGGCAAGCTCTGCTTCCCCCCCAGGATTATCAGCTGGTGATGGTGTCACTTTCTCTTATCCTTTGGTCCTGCCAATGAAATTATTACTCTATTCTTACTATGGAGACATATTAGTATTAATACTAATAGTATTAATTAGTAAGAGTACTTAATGTTAATAGTGACTCACTATGTTAATAGTAACCTGTACTATGTGCTTATTTTGTATGCCAAGCGGTATCCTGGGCACTTCATACACAGTATCACATTTAATCCTCACCACAAATCTGTCCTCCTCACTATACAGAAAACGGAGGCGCAGGAAAGCAAAGTCATTCGACCCATATCCCGTAAGCAGTAAGTGACAAAGTCAGGATTCAAGCCCGAGTTTGCTTTCCCATATCCCAGCCACTGGCACTGCTCTTAATAGAACAAGGCTTGGGGGGAAAGGCCATGGATGAAGAGCTGGCTGTGCCACCATTTAGTAAGTCACTAACCTCGGAGGTAGATCACCTCATCTTTAAAAGAGGACGCCAATGTCCAGTTCATGGGTTGCTGCAAATGCTGGGAACTAACACATTTGGAAGGGTCTGGCATGGGGTAAACACTCAAGATATTTGAATATAATTTGAATTTATGGAATGTTACTCTGTGACTAGGGTGCATCATGTGGCAAAAGTGAAGGGGTTTTGCAGATATAATTAAGATCCATAATCAACTGACTTCGAGTTTTCAAAAGGGAGTGGGTCTAGTGGGTCTAGTGATGATAGATGATTGATAGATGATAGATAGATGATTGATAGATAGATAGATAGATAGATAGATAGATAGATAGACGGATGATAGATGATAGATAGATAGATAGATAGATAGATAGATAGATAGATAGATAGATAGATGATAGATAGATGATAGATAGATAGATAGATAGATAGATAGATAGATAGATAGATAGATAGACGGATGATAGATTATAGATAGATAGATAGATGATAGATGATAGATAGATAGATGATAGATGATTGATAGATAGATGATAGATGATTGATAGATAGATGATAGATAGATAGATAGAATGACAGATGACATCTAGATAGATAGATTAGTAGATATATGATAGATGATAGAGAGAGAAAGACAGAGACAGAGATAGAGATGGAGAAAGCGACAGAGATAGAGAGATGGAAAGATGATAGAGGGAGGTCTGGGCCCTTTCTTCTTGGCCAGTAATGCCCTTGTACATGGTCAACAGCATTCAGTTCTAGCTTCCCATCAAAAGTCTGTATTAGTTATCTATGCTACCAAACAAACAATCACACACTTGGCAGCTTAAAACAACACCCATTTATTATCTCACAGTCCCTGTAGTTCCAGAATCCGGACACAGTCTAACTGGGTTCCCCCCTCAGGGTCTCACCAAGGCTGCAGTCAAGGGGTCCCCTGGGCAGTGCTCCTTTCTGGACCTCAGGATCCTCTTCCAAGCTCACATTGCTGGTGACAGAACTCAGTTCCTTGCAGCCGTGGGACTGACAGCTGGGGATGACTCTCAGCGCCTACAGCTGTCTAAAGTTCTTTCTGTGCAGTCCTCTACGTCAGGGCCAACGAGAAAGCATCTGCAAGTATTCAAATCTCTCTGACTTCTTCCATCTCTGATCCCTGTACCATCTTTATAAAAAACAAAACCCTTTTATTTTGAAATGATTTCAAACTTTCAGGACAGTTGCAAAAATAATACAAAACCAATGCAGAAAACTTCAATATGCCCTTTAACCAGATTTACCAACTTTTAACATTTTGCCACATTTATGTCTGTCTGTCTATCTTTCTATCATCTATCATCATCATAATCTATCGATATCTATTTATCTACCTATATTTGTCTATCTACTTTCTAAACATTCAAGAGTAAGTCGCTTTCTTGCTCTTTGAGTATGTATATTTCCCAAGAACAAGGAGACTCACTTCTGTAACCACATTAAGCAGTTATCAATTTCAAGAAATTTAACATTGACATAAAGCTTACTGTCTACATTCCATTTTTTCCAGTTGTCCCAATTATGTCCTTTTGGGCATTTTCTACTCCATTAAAAAGGATCATGTATTAATTGCCATTGTCTCATTTGTGTGTCTCTCTCTTTTTAATTGTGGAGGAAGATTTTGCATCTCAACCGTTCCCAAGGGTGCAGTTTAGTGGGATCAGTCATGCTCACAACCGGCTACCCTCACCACCCTCCATTACCAAAACCTTTCCTTCGCCCCGACAGAGGCCCTGAACCCATTAAGCATTAAGTCCCTACCCCTTCCCCCGCCCCTTTTAACCTGCACTTTATTTACATATTGTGTTATTGCATGTAAATAAAATCATGCAATTTTTTTTCTGTTCTTTAATGTTTGACATTTCACTCGCCATAATGTCTTCAAGGTTTATCCAAGTCCTCACATTTATCAGATTCATTCCTTTTTACAGCTGAATAGTATTCTCTTGAATGTATATTATCTTTGTCCATTTATCTGTTGATGGACAAGGGTTTTTCTTCCACCTCTTGGCTATTGTGAATAATGCTATGAACCTGGGTGTACAAATATCTTCTCGAGTCCCTGCTTTCAATTCTTTTAGGTATACAGCTAGCAGTAGGATTGCTGGGCCATATGGAAGTTCTAGGTTCAAGTTTTTAAGGAACTTCCTTAAAAGGTTTCCACAGAGGCTGCACCATTTTACATTCCCACCTACAATGTACTAAGGTTCCTATTTCTCCACATCTCCAACACATTGTTTTCTATTCTTTAAAATAACCGCCATCCTCGTGTGTGTGAGGTGGTATCTCATGGTTTTGATTTGCATTTCCCTAATGGCTAATGATGTTGAGCACACTTTCATGTGCTTATTGGCCATTTGTATACCTTCTTTGGAGAAATGTCTATTCAAGCCTATTGACCATTTTTTGAGTCCCCTAGACTACCTTTTAAAGGGGCTCACCTGATTAGGTCAGGTCCACCCACAAAGGGAGAGGATTGTACAGAGTGTGCAAACCATGGAACTGGAGTCTTGAAGGCCATTTTAGAATCCAGCACCCCACACAGTGCAACCTGTCAGGTAAAGGGAAGCTGCTCCTGTAAGTGGAGGTTTAGGATGAACTGTGGATTTCTTTTCAAAAGCACAATCCCCTAGCAGCCCCTTCAGTGGGTAGTAAGAAAGCAGCAGGAGGCAAAAGCAGGAAACGTCTGTTCTCCAAAATGATTGCGGGAGGGAGGGCAGCTAAGAGTGCAGCACAGCAGGCTGCACTCCTCCACCGCGGCCCCCGCCTGCTGGCACCTGCAGAGGACAGCTCCGCACCGTCCCGCTTACCCTGATGCGTGAAGTCAGGTCTGTGTAGATGCCCGAAGCTTTGTACCCTCAGCAAGATGCAAAAAAAACGCCCTGAGTCGGGAAGATCCCCAGAACCTGCCCGCTACCATCCCACCCCATTTTTAAGAGGAGGTGGAGTCTGCCGTGTGGTCAAGGAGATTTAAAAGGGCAGAGGCCTGTGCTGGAGCAGCTCAGCAGAGCCTCTCTGTGCAGTGGAGAGCTGGCTGAGGTCAGGGCGAGGCTGCCACCCCGGGACCAAGGTCCAGCCCGGCCCGACCCCCCACGCTGCGGAGCTGGAAGACACTAATAAACGCCACTCAAACCTCCCTCGTTAATTTCCCATTTTCCATTCTCCACGGCAACACGGAGAGAGGGGTCCCCACGTGGGGGAAGAAGAAGGGTCACAGCCATGGCGTTAAGTGTGTCTTTTTTTCTCCCTTCATTAAAAAATGACACCTTTCCTTTCCTTGATTCTGAAGGGAATGGGAGCTGTGTCGAGGTTTTCTGTCTTGACACCTCGAGATTTTTCTCTGTTAAGAATTTGAGAAATATGCAAATGCCCTGGATAGAATGAAGCACACTTTTTTTTTTGGTTTTAATGACTTGGTTCTGATAAAGACTGATTTTGCTCAAAAGTAGCTGATTTTCTTGAGCTCTAGGTTTGTTATCACACTTTTGCCTTAAATGAGGTTCTGCCTATTTTAAAACTCTGCTGAGGGAGATGGCAGGTGGGAAAGGCCATTACAACAAATTACCTCGATGCCCAATTCTCCCAGAACATTAGATTTTTCCTAGGAGCTCACCTCAGCCACAGGGAAGCGGCTCCCGGCAGCTCTTTGGATCCAAACCAAGAGGAAGATGCCTTGTTTCAGATACCCAAGGTGTCTCGTGCTCGGCGACTTCATATCTGGTTGAACTAAAGCACGTGCTTTCCCCTGAGCACAGCTCTCCGAGCAGACCCAAAAAGGAAGAGCTGGGACCATGGCATGCTTGTGTGCACACTCCCTCATGCATACATACACTCAGGTCAAACCACCCAAATCCGGAGTGTGCAAGCCTCAGCCTCTGCAGAAGGGACTTGATTCCCCTTGAGCACGGCCGTGTGCTAACTTGTGCCCTCCCAAAAGACACGACCAAGTGCTAACCCCCGGCACCTGTGGTTGTGACCCTATTTCCAAATAGGGTCTCTGAAGATGCAATTAGTTAAGAGGAGGTCAAACTGGAGTAGAGTGGACTCTAATCCAAGATGACGTGTTCTTACGGGAAGAGGGGAATATGGACTCAGAGACAGACAGACACGAAAGAAGGCCAAGTGATGACGGAGGCCGAAGCTGAGCAGAGGAGAGCCAAGGATGGCCTGGAGCTGGAAAGGCCAGGAAGGCCCTCCCCTCCAGAATTCAGGGGGCGCCCGGCCCTGCTGACCCCTTGACTCAGACCCCTCGCTCCAGAACTGCGAGACAGCACTCTGCCGTTGTCTCCTGCTTCCTGCTTTGAGGTACTTGGCTACGGCAACCCCGGGGAGCTGACTCAAGCACCTTGAGTCTGGCAGCGCTGCAGGGATTGGCAGCCTGGTGAGGGATGTGCTTCTCGCTGCATTGGCGTTGGGCGAGGGGAGCTAAGACCCACCGCCAGAGCCCTCCGGGACTGCTGGAGATGAAAACGGAAGCAAAAACCAAAACCAACGTCTTGCCTTCCCCCTTCTCTCCCCCTGTCCTTCCTTCCCTCTTCCCTTCCTTCCCTCTTTCCTTCTTCCCTACCCTTCTTCTTTCACTGCTTCCCCTGCTTCTTCTTTCCTTCCATTCTACTTGCATCAGCCAGGATAGATTAGATTATGTTGCTATAACAAGCAGCCCCCAAATCTCAGTGGCTTAACAAAACAGAGATTATTTCTCGTTCAGTTTTAAAGGTCTGTGGCAGAGCGATAGGGAGCTTATGATCACTACTCAAGAACAGAAGCTGACCAAGGCTTTATCCCAGCATGCTTCCAAGACTGCCAAAGCAGGCAGAGGGTATTAACAAGGTATGTTCCACAGTGAAATGTGCCGTGGAGAAATTGAAGCGGTGAAGGAGCTGAGGGTGCTGACGGGGCACGTCACTGGCTTAGAGAGGGTCTCAAGAGGAGCTCCCTGGGAGGGACCATCAGAACAAAGCCTGAAGGAGGCACTGGAGGAAACCTTGGCCATAGCTGGGCTTTGAGCTCTCCCTCAAGAGAGGATGGAGGGGGTCATTCTTCCCATCTTGCAGCAAGGAGGCCCCTAGGCTGGAGACACATGGCCCTTTTAAGGCACATTCCTGTCCTTCCTCTTGGCCAGCCCACACATGCCAGCTGTGATGGCCTGAAGCTGGATGGAGCCCAGTGAAGTATGCTCTTAAAGTTAGTCCATCCCTGTGGGTGTGGATCCATTGTAAGTAGGATCTTTTGGTGAGTAGGAGCTTAAGCTAAGATGTGCCCCACCTCACTCAGAGTGGGTCTTAATCCTCTTCCTGTAGACCTTCATAAGAGAATGAGATTCAGACAAAAGGAGAGGAAAGCCATGGAAGCAAGAAGCCGAAAGCAACAAAACCCAGAAGAGAAGGGAGAGCCCAGCAGATGCCGCCATGTGCCTTGCCATGTGACAGAGGAGTCCAGGATCACCAGCAGCCAGCCTTCAGGAAGAAAGCATTGCCTGATGATGCCTTGATTTGGACATTTTTCTCAGCTTCGAAACTGTAAGCTTGTAACCTAATAAATCCCCATTGTTAAAACCAAACCATTTCATGGCATCTACTTTGAGCAGCTTTGGCAAACTAGAACAGCAGCCTTTGTTCTGGAAAGCTGTCTCTCAGTGCAGGCAAACATGGCAGAGCTTGCCTTGATTTTACAGTGTGCTAGTGGAGCATTAACCCGACTTCCTTAAGTGTGTGCTGTGGACTGGTCTCTGGTGTTTCCTGCTGCTCCGTGCAGTCTTCCTTGCATGCTCTGGGAGAGCGCTGTCCAATAGAACCACAAATGCAAAATGTATGTCATTTTATATTTTCAAGTAATCACGTTGTAAAAGTAAAAAGAAACACGTGACATTATTTACAGTAATATAATTTCTTTAATATAATGTATACCAAATAGTATCACATGACCATGTAATCACAGTGTAAAAAGTCAGAGATATGCTGCATGTTGTTTCCACATTAAGCTCGTGAGATCTGGCACCTCTCATTTCTGGGTAGCCTCATTCCAAGGGCTTATTAGCCACATGCACTGGCAGCTACTGCATTGGACAGCTTTGTATGATGCCAGAAACTTCCTGAAGAATCCAGAGAGTGGGTGTGGAATGGAAATCAGTTTTATGACAGTTACTCTTTTCACATCTTCCCTCAAATGCGTAAAGGTTTTGTAGACATGGCCTTGGGCTAAAGCAGGATTCCCGATGCTGAGAGCAGCTGAAGAGGGTGGAGTGTATCGCCTGCCTCTGTCGCTGGGCCTCCGGAGTCCAGTGGTGAGCGATGAACTATGAGTCCTGTGCTTGTGTGCTGGCTTCCTCTGGAAGGAGAGCAGCTCCCCTTTGCCTTCTATGTGCCCTGGCAGACATTAATAAACGATGGCAGCACACTCTCCCACCTACTGATTCTTCCCATCGGAACGATCCGAGCAGCCACCTCCATCCACTTTCTGGAACACAGCCCGTGTCTCTTCACAGGCCCATGACGGCCATTATTACACAGCAAACACTAGGGCGGGAATTGCTACATCTCAGGCACAGCTCCAAATGCCTGCATTAATCCATTCAGTCCTCTCCACAACCTTATGAGCTGCAAGTTTCTGTTTTCTAGGTGGGAAATGAAGGCCCAGAGTTTGCTAAATAACTGGGCCAGCATCACACAGCTGGAAGGAGGCAGGGACGACTCCAACTCCGGGTCTAGAGACTCTGTTCTCAACCATGAAGGAAGGTCCAGGCCCTGGAGCAGTAGAGGGGTGCTCACTGCCCCTCTGCACTGCAGAGGGTGTAATAAAGGGGTGCCCACTGCCCCTCTGCTTTGCAGCAGGGCTCCTCACAGCATCCCAGAAAAGCCAGGCTGTGTACGGTGGAGAATCAAATTCCCAGCAGAGTCAGCAGACTGTGGAATTTAGAGGCGAGTAGATCTGCTTTCCTACTCTGGCTTGGTGTCCTTGGGAACCCTTTCAACTTTTCAAACCCTCAGTTTTCTTCCCTATGAATGAGGGGTAAAAATACCCTTCAGGGATCTTAAGGCATTGACATAAGATAAAGCACCTGTAGGACCCAACATGTGGCCTGGGGGACAGGGATGGCTTCACGGGTGTGCGGCCCCCACCATCAAGGCCCCATGCCTGGTCCAACCCCCGATGTCAATGGTTTGAAATTCTTAACAATTTATGAACAAGGGACCTCTCATCTTCCTTCTGCACTGGGCCCTGCAAATGTTGATGCCAGTCCTGCTTCTCCCCTATTTCCCTACCAGAAAGTGGGTTTCTTTGGGTCCAGGACTGTCTTGTTATTATTCTCTTTCCAATTTGCATCAGTGCCTGTGCACAGAAGGCCCTGGGGATGAAGGCTAAGAACCCAGTGACAACGAGGGAGGAAGGAGATGGCCGTGTATCAAAAGGATGCCCAGCTTGGCTGGCAGTTCCCAGGGAAGGACGTACTGCGGAATGGGGGTGTTTTAATTTTCTCATCGCTAAAGCAAAGACCATGCAGGGGGTTGGCTCGGTGCTCTGAGGCTAGGAGAAGCCCAAATCAAGGCGTCATCGAGGCAATGCTTTCTCCCACTGGACACTGGGGCTGGCTGCCGGCAATCCTTGGTCCTCAGCTTTCCTAGCACATGGCACCGCACATGGCGGCCTCTCCTGGCGCCTTCCTTCTCTTCTGGGTTCTGCTGACTTTCCGTTTCTGGCTGTTTGCTCCGGTTTTCTCTCGCTCTGTGACCTTCCCTTTGAGGCCTTCAGTAACGGGTTAGAACCCACCCTGACTCAGCTGGGCCACACCCTAACTCCAGTAACTCCATCAAAGGCCCTGCTCACGCACGGGGATGGACTGAGACTAAAAGCATGCCTTTCCGGAGTGCGTGCTCTGAGCCACCACAGGGGGAAGCAGGTCTATCGGCAAATGCACTCGGAGAAGGGCCTGCTCGGTTCTGTTATAGGAGACGGTGTCTCCCCATGTAACGAGCTGCTGGCATGTGCCAGGCGCTGCTTTAGGACCTTTGCAGCCTGATTCTGTCCAAGCAGCTCTGCCAAGTTTGTGCAGCTGTTTTCTCAAGGCCAAGATGCCAGGTCTCCCAAGAGCACAGCTGGCTGGTCAACCAAGCCGTCGTGGGAAAGCGCCTGCCTGCGTGCAAAGCTGAGCTGAACTGCCTTTGGTTGTCACTCAGCAGGGTATTTCCAAGTAAACAACATAATGGGAAAATTAGAAGAAACGAACATGCCTTACCCTTTGGAAGACTCAGGAATCCTGAAGAATAATAAGAGGGGACTCACCACAACAAATCATGCCAGACATTCTTTATTGCTTTTTTACTTCCAATAGGATTTTAAAAAAAGACGATTAGACACGATTGGTTGGTGTTACATATTCAGACTCATAAAATGTTTGATAGCATCTCTTGGAATTTTTACTGGCAGAATTATTTAGATTTGCTGGGATCAGAATATTGTCACAAAGATTGAAGGCTGGGCCTGTCTGTAAGTAGAGGCTCTAATGCACGGCCAGGACGGAGGATTTGAAGATGGATGCTCTGGGGTTTGCCAAAAGTTCCGTGCTTCAATTAACCCCTCTATTAATAATTAAAATAAGTAAACATGGTCATGTAGGAAAAGGGGCGACAGTGCACGCACTTGGAAACAAGGTGAGTCAGAACCCAACAGCAGCAGCCACAACTGCAGCAGCCATGGCTGTGCTCATAGTGGCCAGCACAGCCCAGCCCCAGTGCAGCCCAGCTCCAGTGACAGCCCAGCATCAGTGACAGCCCAGCTCCAGTGACAGCCCAGCATCAGTGACAGCCCAGCCCCAGTGACAGCCCAGTCCCAGTGACAGCCCAGTCCCAGTGACAGCCCAGCCCCAGGGCAGCCCAGCCCCAGTGACAGCCCAGTCCCAGTGACAGCCCAGCCCCAGTGCAGCCCAGCCCCAGTGACAGCCCAGCCCCAGTGCAGCCCAGCCCCGGTGACAGCCCAGCTCCGGTGACAGCCCAGCCCCGGTGACAGCCCAGCCCCAGTGACAGCCCAGCCCCAGTGACAGCCCAGCCCCAGTGCAGCCCAGCCCCAGTGACAGCCCAGCTCCAGTGCAGCCCAGCATCAGTGACAGCCCAGCCCCGGTGACAGCCCAGCATCAGTGACAGCCCAGCCCCGGTGACAGCCCAGCCCCAGTGCAGCCCAGCACCAGTGACAGCCCAGCCCCGGTGACAGCCCAGCCCCGGTGACAGCCCAGC
>JAKSZT010053883.1:896988-951705 GCA_026826555.1 Tolypeutes matacus | reverse complement strand
AGTGACAGCCCAGCTCCAGTGACAGCCCAGTCCCAGTGACAGCCCAGCTCCAGTGCAGCCCAGCCCCAGTGCAGCCCAGCCCTGGTGACAGCCCAGCCCTGGTGACAGCCCAGCATCAGTGACAGCCCAGCCCCAGTGCAGCCCAGCACCAGTGACAGCCCAGCCCCGGTGACAGCCCAGCACCAGTGACAGCCCAGCCCCGGTGACAGCCCAGCCCTGGTGACAGCCCAGCATCAGTGACAGCCCAGCTCCAGTGCAGCCCAGCACCAGTGACAGCCCAGCTCCAGTGCAGCCCAGCGTCGGTGACAGCCCAGCACCGGTGACAGCCCAGCACTGGTGACAGCAGGCACAAGCGCAAAAGCATCAGGCAACAGCCCAGCCGCAGCACAAGCACTCGCCACCACAGCCACGGCCAACACCATGTCAGCAATCGCTACGGCAATGCCACCAACACCCCATCAACCACCACCACCAAAATGACAACCAGGCACCACAATGACACCAACAACCATGGCAGTGCCACCAACCACCCATCAACTGCCACGGCTACACTATCACAACCACAACAGCCACAATGTCATCAACCAACCAAACCCCATCTGCAGCAGCAGCCATTCCAACCGGAAACAGCATCCCTGCCACCATCACCTCCACCAGACCAACCCCAACCGCCACAGCTACAGGAGCTTTACTTGAGCATCAGGATGGGTACGACCAGTAGGAAATTGTTGTCCCCTGTTCTGCTTGTGAATCCCCAGAGCATGTAGCACAGGGCCTGTCCCATGGGGTATCTTAGGAAATCAATGGTTGCTGGAGTGAGCATCTGTCATCAGTCAAGACCAGGTGCTGTGGACTCCAGGCCGTGGCTGTTAAGCAGTGAAGAGCTGACCAACCTGGTCTCATCCATCTCTGTGTTCACTTCCATGACTGAAATACAAGGTCACGGAAGCAGGAGCTTCATCAGCATCTTCACCTCCCTAATGCAGGCTGTGGCACCGACAGGTAGCAGGTGTTCAGGACATATTTCTGAGTGAATGAGTAATGAGGATCAGCCTCTTGGAATCAAGGCTGTACTCCCAGTTGATCTGTACTGGATGCAGTTGGCTCTCTGCAGGCTGTTTTCCACCTTCCCCCCCAAACATGCCAATATCAGCTACTCAATTCCCAGAGCTCAGCATGGCTTACAAAGCACTTTCTGTAACATTCTGCATTCTGATTCTCGGGACAAGCAGAGCTGGTGATCTTATTGCCTTGTTTTACTCACCAGGGCTCAGAGACCCAGGAGGGACCTAACTGGCCCAGGTCTCCTGGGAGTCATTGACAAGGTGGGGCTCCAGTCTACATCTCCTGATGCAGAATTGCATTCCTTTTCCATCCTCACGCCACCTCTGAGAGGTCACATCACCTGAGGTCAGGCCCCAAATCATCTTGACTGCTCCCCCAATATTTTCTAACTCTTCTTATTTTTCTTACTTAAGTAGCTCATGGATGTCATTTGCAGAAGACATTGTATGCCATTGTTAAGCCTCTGTTTCTTTCCACTCCCACCATACTTCCCCTCCTGCCCAGGAACATTGGAGTAGTCACTGGAATCTGGCTAAGGGGAAGTTGAGTTGGAGATGCACTGAGGATTAGTAGGGCATGTTTTTGTGTATGGAGCATTGTTAGTTGTCTGGTGGAGGGATGGCTGCTAGGAATCCTCCTACTGCCCAGTGTGCAGACTTACCTGGCTCTGTGACCTGAAGATTCGGGGACAGTGGTCATATGCTGGTACGAGTGAGATTTTGGTGTCCAGCCCTGGAACCATGTGTGTCTGAAATATACAGAGCTAAAGTTAGCCTGCGGTAAATTCTTCCAAACACAGGATGTCATCTTAGTTCCTAGGGTTGCTACGACAAATGCCACACAGTGGGTTCGCTTAAACCACAGGAATTTACTGTCTCATGATCTTGGAGGCAGGAAGTCCAGCATTAGTGCAGTGGCAGGGCATTCTTTCTCCCGGATTCTGTAGCTTTCTGACACTCCTTCATCATGTGGCGACCTCGCTCTCCTTGGATCTGCTCCTCTCGTTTCTGCTGATTTCTGAGGTCTACTTCTGTGTCCAGTTTCCTTGCTACCAAGACTCTGTCAAGTGGATGAAAACCCACCCTGATTTACTTTAGCCTCATCTAAACAAGCTCTTCAAAGATTCTATTCACAAATGAGTCCACAACTTAACAATAGCATCTTCAAAGGTCCTATTTCCATTACGTAATGGAAGCCAACAAGGTAAACTCAAAGACAACGGTTTTATCTGTTGACTTTCTAAGATTTGAGATGAGTTGCAAGTTTTTTTTTTCCTCATTCTAAATAAATATTCACTTGAAAATCTAATTTTGTTATTTTTGTATTTTGTGTTTGTATTAGTCAGCCAAAGGGGTACTGATGCAAAATACCAGAAATCGCTTGGTCTTTATAAAGGGTATTCATTTGGGGGTAGAAGTCCACAGTTGCCAGGCCATAAAGCATCAGTTTCTTCCCTCACCAAAGTCCATTGCCACGTGTTGGAGCAAGACAGCTGCCGACGTTTGCCAGGGTTCAGGCTTCTTGGGTTCCTCTCTTCCCGGGGCTGCGTTTCTCTCTGGGCTCAGCGCCTCTTTTTCCTCCACAAGGTCAGCTGTAGACTATCAGGCTCTCTAGGCTTTGCTTCTCTCCACAAGGCCAGCTGTAGACTATCAGGCGAATGGTTCGTCTCTATTCCGGGGCCTTCTCTCCTTCCTCGTGGCCAAGCTCTCAGACTACCCAGGGCTCCAGCTCAAGACTCCAACATCAAAACTGCCCCCTCTGTCCTTTGCCTTTTATATTTGATTGCCCACCCACATCCTACTGACGTGGCCCAGTCAACGCTCTAATCATAACCTAATCATGCCCAGATTAACAGATCAGTTTACAAGCGTGATCCAATATCTATTTTTGGAATTCAAAATTACATCAGACTGCCCAACGGCTACAGAGTTTTTCAAGAGAGTCCTAAAATTTTCTGAGTTTCAAATCTCACCAATTTGGATTTGCATCTGCTGGACAAGGATCTGGAGGCGCTTACTCGGCATGTTTCCTGGTTAGACTTGGGTCCTGCTTTCAGAGGCAGCACCTTGTCCATAGTCCTTCGTGGCCTCTGTCTTTATCCCCTGGGTTTCTTCCCCGGGTTCATTTGACTTTTCAAGCCAACAATGCCCCAAGTTTCCATGCATTTGGTTAATTTCATGCGTGGGTCGCCAGAGGGATGCCCTCGCCCAGCAGATCTGTGTCTTTCTCAAGCTGCTGGCCTGGTTGAGTTTCTCCCCCTCTCGTTGGACTTTGCCAAAATCAGCCAGAAGAAGATGGCCTGCTCTGCTTTTCTCTTTCCATCCAGTTCTTCTCAAGTGCGTTTGGGCTCTCAGCAGCATTCCAGATGCTTTGTCACTGTACAAGCGGGTGCAGCTTCCAGCTCGTGAGATCAGGTCCTCGCCGCCTGCAGCCTGACTGCTGAGCCAGTCTTGCATTTTGGGGTTTAATTACGGCATTTCCCATTTCTGGTACTCATTCCTGTATTAATTAGAGAACAGTCTACAGTGCTGTACCCAGGGACCCAGACACATCGTGTCTGAGCCTTGCTAGAGGATTACTTCTTTCTCATGTTCCATTCTGGACAGAAGGAATCTGTGGTGGAGGCAGCTCTGCATCCCTGATGCATGCTGGCTTCTGCAGGTCATGGGGACACGCCAGTTCTTCTCATCTCCCAGCTGACGGGAAGAGGGAAAGGACCAGGAGTGGGCAAGCTGATCTGGTGAAGGGAAACTCCCTGTAAAGCAGCATGTTTCTCACCAGCAGCCGCCTGGCCTGAGCATGACAAGTTGTGCAAGGAAGGACAGAGCATGCCAACTGTATACAGGTAGCCATCCACCCAGCTAAAGGCCTTTACTGAGGAGGAAGGAAGAACCAAATGGGGGCAGGGTGGGGGCACAAGGAACCCTGGGCAAGTTACATCACCTGTGTCTCTGCAAGAGTGATGTAGGCTTCCTGCCATTGTTGCCAAGACTAAGTGAGGCGTCCACGTAAAACGCCCAGCACAGTGGCCGGCACACCCCAGGGAACCAAAACAAGCAACCACCATCGCCACTAACACCTGTTTCAGGACCATCAGTTTGGGTCAGAACTTCACGAGGGCTTGTGGCACCTGCAGCCCAGGACCAGAAGGAAGACAAGGCAGGTGGATGACTTGCCGCCAAGGCGTGCTCAGGCCCTTGTCCAGGCCTCGGACCATGGCTGCGCCGTGCCCAGGAGAAGGGGGCAGAGCAAGCTTGTCCCAGTGTCCTGCCCGCCGTGGACGTTTTCCCCCTGGGGTGTAGAGTTTTGTTCTGTGTGCCTGAGATGGCACGGGGCTGCGTGTGTGAGCCTGTGGCGTGTGCCTGTGCATCCGCGTGTGCTTAGGTGAGACACGTGGTTCCCTCTTTAGGCGAGAACAGGAAAAGGCCTGGGAGCTGCAGGATTTCGCACCCCTAGGCGGATCCCCTGCCCCTTGTCTGGTGCAGACGTGTGTGAGAAGAGCGGTCCCGCCTGGGGAGAGCGCCTCCCCAAGGACACGGAAAGACTCGGATGATGACAGCCTCCCGCACGTCACACCTGAAAACACACACGCTCAGGTAAACACGAGCCCTCACGCTGCTGCCCCCACAAAGCCACCCCTTTAGTGACAGGCACACACGTGGCACCTGTGGCGTGTGCGCAGATCCAGCGCCGGCGACAAGACCCACCGCCACACACCCCTGCACAGGCACACACACGCACACACGTCCCCACGAGAGACTCACCGAGACGCACAGCCGGCCCTGCGTGTGCTCAGCCCCACGCCCTCGCACGCCCAGCAGCCGCGCTTTGCACGCCCGCTCAGGCTCTCGGGGCACATATCTTTGCAAACGCCCTTCACCTTCCACCAGCAAGTGCTCTTAGCAGCCTCAGCTGCAGGAACTGGCAGGAAACCATGCAAAGCCATAAATTTGTCGCTGCACTGACATTCGGTTCCCAGTAGGTGTCACACAGATGTTATCTGCTCCTGACAGCTCTGGAGTAGAGGCAGCGGCCCCTGCCAAGGTGAGTCCCCTGATAAGTAAAATCTAGGAGGTGCCCTTGGGTGCCCCATGTCAGCAAAACCTAAAACTTAAGCTAGTTTTGGTTTCCTGGAAATGCCCGGCTTGCCCAGAAAACCTAATTTAAATACAGCCAATCAGTTGCCGCCCGCTAGCGTCCTCATTCCTAAGTAACCACCTCCTCCCCACTTTGCAGGTGCCCCCACCCCAGATAAAATGGAAACTCCATGTCAGCCAGTCAGAACATTTTCCCGCTCGCTTCTGCCTTCACCCTCTGTGAGCTTCTCCTTTCTTCCTTTCTGAATGGGATATTCCTCCTCCATTCATGAATCACCCAATAAAGCTGTGAAATCCTAAACTGCATGGATGTTTTTTTCTTTCTTTTATCATCCCTATAGGAGAGAGGAAGTGTTATTGACAAAAGAAAAAGGGAAAACATTTATTGAAACAGGGACAATAGATGTCTTGGCTCTAGGGTGGGGGAGGAGCCGGGTTACCTGGACTTCTCTGAGCTCCTGAGTTACCTGTGGGCAGGTTGCCCCAGGCTGGGCACCGGGGAAGGGTTATATAGCCAGCTTTTGGGGGCAAAATGAGTGTACATGAGTGGGGAATAGGAAAGGGGCGCCCTTGAGAGTTTGCATAAGGCCTTGGGAGGGTGTCCATGCGTGGAGATGGGGTAGGGGTCTGTGCAACCAATTGCATAGTGTGAGGGTGGAGAATCAGGGTGGGCTGACTTGGTTCCCAGGTGTGGCCCTGAGGTCGGGTCAAGGTGAAGGCACCCTGCAGTGGGCTGGAGGAGGTGGGGGGGGCATGGAGCATGGCCTCCACTTGGCCCCCTGATTCTCCCGGACATTTCTGGGGGGACCCTAAGCACAGCACCCCGGGACTGGGTCTGCCATTGTGCTCACAGCATAGAAAGTTCCTGGGTCTCACAAAAAAGGAAGCAGAGGCTGAGAAGCAGGACGCTTCTCTTTAAGAAAAGCATTGTTATACCTTGTGTTGGGGGGTGGGGGGAGGCCGTACCCGTGGCTTCAGAATCCCGCTTTCCATTTTCCAAAATGACGTGTTAACTGGTGCTTCAAACATCCAGGAGTTCCTCTGGGCCTTAACTGCAGCTCTCAGGCTTAGACAATGGCTAATGCTGGGGGCGGGGGGCGTGCTGTTTGCGTTTTCTCATTCCTCTCCCGGAGTTTTCATAAGCCAGGTGGGCTCAGCCCCCCATGCAGACGTTCCTGCCTGCAGTAGGACTCCGCGCGTCCTGCGCCACCGGCTTCGCTTGGGGCAGAGGACCGGAGCCGGCCCCTGGTGGCGAGTCTCAGAACAGCGCCGGCTCAAGGGGAGCGATTCATAAAGAAACGGAAGGGAAGACCCTCCCTCTTTTGGAAGGGTTTGCAGGGGGCAGTGGACTGGGATTCCTTCAGAGAGTTTGTGCCCTGAATTGGGGGCCCTGGGCAGGGCTTGAGCCGAAGACAAATGGGGGAGGGCGGCTTTTCAGTCCTGCCCCAAGGTCAGCAGCTCTAAAGCTGGGGAGGGTCTGGCCTCCTGGGCAGGTATCAACCCCTGGGTGGTGTCTGTGAGCTCCTCAGGGCATGCTTGATTCTGGGCTTATTTAACTTCACGGGAAAGTTCAAGGCCTTTCTTAAATTCGCAAAAAGTCTAGAACCCCAAAGAGAGGCAAATTCCCCCTAAACCTCTCCCTCCACTGGCCTTGCCTGGAGCTTGAATTTCCCCCATTACAGCAGAAGTTCCTATTGTCATGCAAATACGTGAATGGAATAACTTTCCTACCCATTAGGAATCACTAACAGGAGTTAATCCCCCAAGTTAGAATAAGAAAGGAGAAGGGAACCCCTAAGTAAACCCCAGGGAGGCAGCCTGGAACTGGGCACCCTGGGACCCCACACTCACTCTCTCAGGGACCCTGAGGAGGTCAGATCTCATCTCAGTGCCTCAGTTTCCCCATCCATGAGAGGAAAGGGTCAAGATACAAGAACCCTGTCCCCAGCAGGGTGGGGGCTCGGGTGGTGTCCTCTGACTGATGTCATCTTAAAACCCCCACCCCTTCACCCTGAAACCCACTCTTTTCTCCTGTAGAGAGGCCTTGGGGCTCTTACTCCCTGCATCTCTGCTTCTGGGGGTGCATCTGGGGGTGCCCTGCCCGGTGGGAGCACGAGGAAGCCTCCTCTGGAGGGCACCCCGGAGAGGAGGGACGCTGCCTGGGAGTGGCCTCTGGCTCCTCTTCCCAACACTGCCTCCTGCTCGGCCGCCCGCCTCGGCCTGCCTCGACCCTTCCTTCTTGGCGTCTCCTCCTGGCTCCTCCTGCACAGGATGCGGGTCACCTGTTGCAGTATCTTGTCCTCTCCTGACTCACTTTTGAGCACCGCTGACGTCTGTGTGAACGGCACCTCCGGCGTTGTGCAGCCCGCGTCGCCGCACACATTGGCCCGGCACGCCTGCGGCCTTCAGTGACCACCCCTATCCTGCTGACTTTTATATTTAAAAATAATTTAAGCTGTGAAATAGGATATTCATAAAGGAAAGTGTGTCAAACGTCAACGCTCAGTTCGACAAATAGCTCTAAAACAAACCCCCGTGTAACCGGCGCCCCATGAGAAACGGGCCGTTGCGGGACCCCAAGAGCCCCTCGAGCGTCGCGTCGCGCCTGCAAGGGAGCCGCTGGCCTGGCGGGGACGGCGACCGCAGGCTTGCTGTGCTGCTGGTTAGCTCCAGCCCGGCACCTCGGTGCACAGCCCTCAGAGCCTGGCGTGTCATTGAACAGGATGCAAGTTGAGTCATACTATGCGCCTGATTATTTTGTGTCTGTTCTTTCCCCCATGCGAGTAGATGTAGTTCGTTCGTTTTTATTGCTGCTTTTTATTGCATTCCCTTCACTGTAAGACTCCGCCACAAGTCGTGTGTCTCTTCTGCTGGTGGCAGTCTGGCTGGCTTCCAGTCGGGGCTGTCGGAATCCATGCTGCTACCGGCACTCTTGTTCGCATCTCCGAGCACATTTATGTACCAGGTGCTGCAAACACTGGCAGTGAGATCGGTAAGACAGAGGGCATGTGTGCCTTCAAAGTGTGTAGGCGATGCTGGATGAACCTGTTCAGAGAAAGCCCTGGGCTCGCTCAAAGACAACAAACAAACAAAAACAAACCAACCATGCCCTCTTGCGTTTCCTCTTTATCTTCTGGAATCTGAAATCTCTGCCAAGGCAGCTGGCCCAGAGAGCCAGTCAAACCCCTAGTTCATTACCTTGAACCCAACACAAAAGAAAGCCCACCTGCCCTAACCCACCCCCTGGTCCAATCAGAAGGCGTCAAGCTCATTTTCTACTAGGTCTATAAAAATCCCCGAAGCTTCTTCCTTCGTGGCTTCCTTTGCTGCGGCAAAACCTTGTTTCCTGAATAGAATGCTGCAGGCTGCAAACTCAGCTCGGCTTTCACCAGTTTGGAGGACCCAGCGAGATACAGAAGGTGCCCCTAGGGTGTGGGCCCTGGAGACTGGCCAGGGGAGGTGTCCTCAAAAGACCCTTCGTGTCTGCCACCCATGACCCAGACCCCACATCCCCAGGGGAGCCCCTTCCTATATCTCAACTCCACGATTTGCCTTTTATTTGGGGTTTCGGTTTAGGTACCTTTGGTTTGGGTTGGGTTTCTGTCCTATCATCAGACCTTGCATTTGTTTCATTTAATTTCTCCCTCCAGCTCCCTACATTTTTTGTCTCCCTGGGAAACCTAGGGTTTGGGAATCCAGGAGGCCAGCCAAGCCAACCCCAGCCCGGGTCACGTGGCGAGGGGGTTGCCTGTTCTCTCGAGCCTCCTTTCCGACCCGCTGTGCAGCCGTGTCAGCTCCACCCACCCTTGTGGACCTTGCATGCACCAGGGATTCTGCCCAGGTCAGAGCAGTGTCCGGGAGGACGAGTGGAAAGGCCCAGTGCTTGACAGGTACTTCATCTAGCCTCAGCACAACGGGGTCTTCTTCTCTAAGCCCCTCTCCTCCTCCTGTGCACACGCCTGCTTCTCACACACACTCGCGCCATGGACCTGTGACTCTCAGTCGTGGATGGATCTGACCAAGGACGATTTGTCTTTGTAGTGGCCACTTTGGGAAACTTTATAGGAACAAAATTGTGCAGTTGAAATGTGCCTTTTAAAAGGGGGGTTTCTGAGGCTGGTACTTGGAGACTGCTCGAGGATGACCTACTTCCACCCTGGCTTCACTTAAACGTTCATTAGAAAAAACGCCAAAAACAGAGCAAAGGGGAACAGCCTCTAAGCCATCTTCCTCTGCCCAGCCCTTCCCCCACAGCTGCCCTCCCGACCCCCGAGGGAAAACGATCCAGTCCGGCCTCTTTAAAGAGGAAGCCTTCTATGGAAGCCAGCTGCCCGCTGGGGCAGAGCTTAAACCTTGGACCTGAACTGAATTAAGAGCTGTAATTAAAGATTTCCCCAACTGAGACCTGCAGATACCATAGAAGCACTTAGAGTTCTTTTGGGTGCACGTGGTCCCGGGGCCCCTGGCCTGCCACAGCTTGTGCACGTGTGGGTCAGAACCTCAGACGCTAAATCCTGAATGGCAAAAGCTGGTTGGACTGACCCGGAAAGAGACAAAAAAGATTCCTCTTTCCACAGCAAATCTGAGAGTCAACTAGACCTGAGAACTAGGACAAAGGTACTACGAAACTACACGCCAGGGCAAAGAAAATCTCTCGAGTCCTCTCCACAAATTACGACGAGAAAGCTTTAGTCCTCACATCAAATAAAGAGCCTCAGCGCGTCCCATCTACAAGAACAAAAATTCTGGCACAAGGAGAGAAAGCCAGCTCTTATATATAAACTGGTGAGTTCTGAAGATCTCTGTTTCTCTGTTTTTATGTCTGACTCATGGCTGAAAATTTTTAATTGAAGGTCTCTATTTGTGTCTGTTGGTTTGATATATATTTTTCTACCTCTAGGTGGTAATACCCAAATTAACAAATAAAAATTATTAAAAGAGCTCTGTTCAAATTGCTTGAAGACAAATAGGCGCTTATATAGGAATTAATACTCCTAAAGCCCCAGAAATTAAGGAAACCAAACTTCTAATACTTTCAACGTAAAAAGAGTATTCATAGAACGAAAACCAAATGTTTTCCAAAATCAAGGTCACATAATTAAGATAAGCCTTTGATAAACAGGACTAGTTTAATATTGTTAGTTGGATTAAAAGAGCCATGCCTTCTGAATTATCAATGTTGAGTACAATACAAGCACTTGTGTATCTTTTTCCTAAATTTATGCAGTTACTGATAAAATAAGCTAGCATTATATCTGCAAGATCTTTAAGGTGATGAAAAATGTAAGTTTGTGTTTAACCAAATTGAGTTATTATTTTGGCAAACTTTAAGAATAACTGTGTTTGCAGGGTGCTTGTTTGAGGACAGTTTCAAAGATCTTTTTGGTAAGTTAAAGTATGCAGACATAGAGGATGAGGGATGTTCCTTGTTAAGGAAAAGGAGTGCAGTTTTGTCCTAAACTAAAACGACTGCTGTTGGAGAAGGAGAAGCAGGAATGTGTAGGACAAAGCCTGAATGGATATGGAAAGTTGTAAAAGGTTTGTGGAAAGGGAATTTTATTTGTTATGGTCAAGGTTGGCTAAGATTTGACAGACTTCTGAGATTTTTAAGAGTTTTCTTATCACACAGCATCCCATGCAAAACTAGAATTTGGTTTTCTCTCTGTTAAAATGATGAAATTTTCTTGGATTATTGGCCTACTCTTCAAGGTTATAAAAGATTTCTCTTAACCATCTGAGTCATCTGCTTCAAATATTTTATGTCATATCAGAATAATGTCCTTATTGATATTTGTATTGTCCTTTTCAACCTTAATTGTTTAAGTGAAAAAGTCTTCTCACTTTTAAAAGAACTAAGTCTTTCTGTTTTTTTGTAAGGAGGTACTGGGGATCAAACCCAGGACCTCATACATGGGAAGCAGACGCTCAACCACGGAGCTATATCCGTTGCCCCTAAGTCTTTTTCTTGCAATCATATTAACTCCTATTTACTCTTTTATCGCCACTTTGGGTAAATAGGGAATCGAATATTTCACAGTGACCCTGATTAACATAATGTTCAAACCTGACAACTTTTGACATTTTGTCTTCCCCAAATCAAACCCTAAGTGACATCTTTTTGCTCTCACACTGTCTCTGGGATTTTCCAGACAGCCCCTGCAAAATCGCAAAGGATTTGTTCTTCCACCTTGTTATTGGAAGGTTCTGGTTTCTAGGTTCCAGGTTCTTGGATTGTGTCGCATAAAAGAATTTAAGGACATGCCCTAGGGTAGGCAAGGGGCTAAGAGTTTATTAAGAATCAAGAAAACGAGAGAAGCGCACGGTCCCAGGCACGCCCAGACGCGGGCGTGCAGCAGGCCGAGGCAGGAGCACAGGGGCCCAGGTAGGGCCTTTTTCGAGCCTTTCCTCCTGGCCTTCCTGTGTTGGCGGAGGGGCCCCCAGCTGCTTGCTGTTGTTTGGTTGCCCCACCTGCCATTTCTCAAGGGCGAATGGGGAGGCCTTTTGAGGGATTCCAGGGCTTTCCCCTGACCCCAAATGGGATTCTCGTGCCTGGGATCTCATGGGGTCCCTCAGGAGGTTTCCGGGCGGGGTCTCACGGCCATGCTGTCTGCCGGGCGCAGCTGTGACCTAAGTCTTTCCTTTCTCTACACTAACCTGCCTCAACCTTAGAAAAGAGGGGCTAGAAACAGGTGCATTGGATATGTTAGGAGCTGCTGGCAGACTAAAAGGGATTTTCTAAACTTCTGGTTAGACTTGTATAGGTAAAATGCGATGGATGCAAACATTTAGAGACTCTCTAAAGTTCCTAGTGGTTTAGCAACGTTCTCAGCGCCCTGAGATGTCCTGCTGCTAATCTGCCTGTTGTCAGACAACAGCACAGTGTTCTTGGTCAAACATTTTAGTTATTCTTAAAAAAAAAATGCTACATGCCACCAACCAGCTAAATTTGCTTATCAGTTATGTTGTTTATCCTCGTGCTTCTCTGAAAGTACAAGTAACAAAGCCCTGGTAAGTGTCAGACACCTTAACCGCAGGGCCCTAGGGGCATCTTCCGATGGATTTTACACAGCTGCCCCCTTCTAGGGGATGTGAATGTCCTTGAGGCCATCTGTTCATTTTCTGGATGAATAGAGGCTTTCCTTGTCACAAGGCTGCCACCTTCACAGTAGCGAAAAATCTATTGGACTTAATTTTCACCACCTGGGGAGTTCCTGCTGGTCTCTCAAGTGAGGCTGGAGCTGGAGCGAAGGGACTTTGCAGGTCTCACCTGCAAACCTAAAGCCGCATTGCCCACACCATCCTCAATTGTCAGGAAAGGAGGAAAGAACAAATGGTGTCTGTGCTAGTCAGTCAAAAGCGTGCTGATGCAAAGTACCAGAACTCTGCTGGCTTTCATAAAGGGTATTTATTTGAGGGAGAAGCTTAGAGTTACAAGGCCCTAAAGAGTCCAACTCTAGGTTGATTTCTCACCAAAGTCAGCTGCCACGTGTTGAAGCAAGATGGTTGCCGATCTCTGCAAAGGTTCGGCCTTCCCCTCTCTCAGCTATAGGTTGGCATAGGGCTCCTTTCTTTCCGGGCCTTCTCAGCTGCTCAGCTGCCCTGGTCTCTTCCCAAGGTCAGCTGTAAACTATCAGGCGAATGGCTCATCTCTCTCTGGGGCCCCAAGATCAAACATGGCAGAGCACTCTCTTCCCACATGTCCTTCTGTATGTCTTCTTGAGTGAGTGTCCATTTATATAGGCCTACCTGGGGGCAGGGACTCAGCCAGAGTCCTGCCCTACTGATGTGGTCGAATCAAAAAGCCCTAAATTGATTTAGTCAAGCAAACTTAAAACCTTTGAATTTAATGCAATCAAAGGGTATCATACCCACAGGAACAGGCCAGTTTATAAACATAAACTTTCTCTTTTCATGAGATTCACAAAAATAATCTCAAACTGCCACAGTATCCTAAAACTTAAAATAGCTAAATTGCCCAAATCCTCTCTTCTTCCTCAGCCTTGCTGGACATAAGATCTAAGCCGTGGGGAAAACACCAGCTGTCCCTATGAAATCATAATGGGAAGACACATGAGGCATATTATTTCTCCTACTTTACTGGACTCCAGACTATTACCATGTGAAATTGCTTATTCTTGTAAGGGGCTCACCTCACATGTCCAGGTGCCATTCACAGACCTGGCTGCCTTTCCAGAGACTCCTCCACATCTGGCTCTACATGACCTTCAGCCTGGAGACTTGATTCACTAGAAAGGACACCAAGGAAACATCCTGGATGGAAAGGACCTTGCCGGGTCTTATTGACCATCACTAAGGCAGTAACACTACAGGGCACTGACTTCTGGGGCCACCTGTCACCACTGAAACATGCTCCAAGCCCTTGAGAGATGTATCGACCTTTTCAACCTTAATTGATTAAGAGAATCTCAAGAGATCTCAAGCTAAAATTGACACGAGGATTCCATAAGCAGATGGCATCTGATGTAGACAGCTACTACCCAAGATGTCAGAACAAGTACCTAAGCTCACAGATCAAGACACACCTGAATTTCCTTATTTTATCCTCTGTCTCTTCCTTGTCACCATCTTTCTAAATGATAACTTATTCATCCTAAACCCCTTACAATAATACCCTCTAGTACCCTATCTTCACCATGATTTTCTTTTATGGCCTCTTAACTCTATTTCTGCCTTAAATACTCCTACTTTGAACACAATTCCTTTGTCCTTCTAGCACCCCAGGGTTTTAATAATGTGAGAACGTATTCCAACAAGACACACATTTCTGGTGGGCTGAAGGGTCAGGTAAAGGAAATTGTTGATTATGTGGGACTAAGGTACAGATAGCGATGAAGATGATGAAGGTTACAATTCTCCTTTTGGAGTATATAATCAATTAACTCTATGTGCCAAGAGCCCATTTCCCTAAAGGAAATAGATGCCTGTATTAAGCTCTCCAAGGACATTATTTTGTGTGTACACAAGACATACCAAGAGCCACCTGTTGCTTGGGTTAGCCCCTGTTAGATAGCTTCTGTTGTCCCCCAAACAGCTATTTACAATGAACTTCCAAAAGGGAAAGTTAGAAACATGAGGGCTCTTAGACCACTTTCCACACTATAAAAACTCATGAAGAGGCTATTGCCAGACTAGAAACAGCTCTAATGAGATCATGGAAAAACCCGTAACTCAGACTAAACTAATGGGGAGTTCTGTTCTTGGTGGGGTCCCCCTTGTCACTGGGGAAGGTGTCTCCAGTGTTGGAAGATACACCATGAGATTACATATGGTATTTGTAAAGTTAGCTTGAGAGTTAGAGAATCTATCTTCCAACAAATGAGTCTGCAAAATTGATTAGCATCAGACTATATTCTGGTTTCCCAAGGAGATGTGTGCACAAGTGGGGACCCAGTGCTGTGTGATTTTAAGTGACGGTCAAAAGGAGGTTTGCCAAGAGGTGGTGGCAGCAGACGCCCATGCCCGAGAAGCAGTCACATCAGCTGACACGTGCCCCAAATCCAAGTGGTCTGAGTCTCTTTTTGGTTGGCTTCTAGGGTGATGAGGACCTTGGCTCAGAGCTGTCCTAACAGGGTTCTTGTTATCCTCTTAATCACATTCATAATATCCCTCAGTCATTGTCAGTTCGCTACTCTTAAGTTGTAGTACACAGTCATTAAACTCTACAAATGATACAACTCAGGATACCAAGCCAGTGTGAGCCGGACGACAAAAGTCTCTTACTTCAGGCAACCCGTGAAATCAGTGATGAAGCATGAGAGACTTTTAGTGGTGAATGGGTGACTAACAACCTATTTAATGAAACCCTTAAACTGACAGAATGACCAAAAGGGGGGAATTGGTAAAATTGTATCAAGAAAGCCCCAGGTGCCCTCAGTGAAAATGAAATGAAATGAAATGAAAATAAAATAAAATAAAAACCCATGCCTCTTGAGTTTCCTCTTTATCTTTTGGAATTTGAGAACTCCAGCAAGGCAGTTGACCCAGGCAGCCAATCCAGCCTTGAGTTCATTATTACCTTTGCCCCAATACAAAATAAAGTCCACGTGCCCTAAACCCACCCCTATGAGATGGGCAAACCCTGCTCCAGTCAATAGAGAGTCAAGTCAATCTCCTTCCTACGTCTACAAAAATCCTTTGCCGTCCCGAGAACCCCGAAGCTTCTTCCACTGTGACTTCCTTTGCTGCAACAAAACTTTGGTGTCCGGAATAAAATGCTGTAGCCTGCAAACTCAGTTCTGACTTGTCTTTCACATGCTCAGCTGTGCTCTAAAGTGGTTGCAGAATCAAGAGCTCTAGGGAAGGGTCCGAGCGTTTCGGTGGCTCCACGACCTCGCCAGCACTGGATGGCTGATGCCAGTTGGTTAAGCTCTTGCCTCAGGCAGGTGTGAAGTGATACAGGTGGTGGATTCCAGGTGCATTTCACTGATTATGATGCGAGGCTTATTTGCCACATGTACATCTTCCTTTGTGAGGCATTCATGTTGCGTATTCGTTTTAAAAATTCTTACCTGTAGACTCTTATTTTTTAAAATAAGGCCAGCCTTCCCACGACTTTAGCACATCAATTTCCAAATCCTCCCAGTTTACCTCTGAATGATTTTTCTCACTTTGTTCCCACACTTCTGCATAGCTGACTTTGTCCCTAGGTCCTGGCCTGGTGGCTCACAGTTCAGTATCCACTAACGCCCTTCACTGGCCAGCACGGACAGGGTGCACTCCTGTCCTTAGCTGGCCAGGCAAGGCCTGGGGTCTGGCTCTGCCCAGCTGCCCAGCACGTTCTCCTGGGCTTTCGGGTTCACTTGCAGTACAGTAAGGCTGAATTGTTCGCAGGCTTCCATGCCGTTGAACTACTTTTTGATGTTCCCTCCTTTACTTGTTTCTGGAACACATTTCACACTTTATAAAAGTCAACTTTTTTGAGGTCTAGTTTACACATAATGGAAAGCATGCATTTTAACTGCAGTTTGCTGAATTTTGACAAATGTGCACACATGATCATCATCAACACAAAATACAGAATGTTTCTGCAAAAAGTTGCCTCTGGCCACTTTTCAGCCAATCACCCCTCCCCAACCCCTGGCTTTGGGCAAACTCTGGTCTGCTTTTTGTCAGGAGTCATACAGTGTGTGCCTTTGCTTACCTTATTTTGCACATCCGTATTATTGTGTTTATCAGGACTTTGTTTCTTTGTACTGCTGAATAGTATTCCTTTGTGTAGATCCACCACAGCTTATTTACCCATTTAATGACCTAAATGTTGATGGATATTTGGATCATTCCCAGCCTTGGCTGTTATGACTGAAGCTGCTGTGGACATTTGTGAACAAGTCTTCGTGTGGGCATGTTTCTCTCGGGTAAACGCCTAGGATGGACTGCTGGATGGTATGGTAAGTATATGTGTAAGGTTATAAGAAACTGGCAAACTATTTTCCAAAGATGTTGTGCTGTCTTACGGTATAAAGAGCTCTGAATCCGCTTTCCAGTTGTTCCACACACTCAGGACACTTGGCATTTTCCCTTTGATTTTGGCCATTCTAATGGGTAGGAAGCGGTGCCTCTTTGTTGATTTCGTTTGTGTTCTCTGAAGACTAATGGTGTTGAGTGTTTTTTTAGTGCTGACTGGCCACTCAGATAGATTCTTTTGTGAAGTTTTCATCCTTATTGATCAACTATCTTATTTGTTTTTTTTTAAAATGGAGTTCACTTCATTTACTGGACTGTAGTCCTTCATGTATCATGTATGTAAATTCTTTGTCAGGAATGTGCATTGTGAATATTTTCTCTTGGTCTGTGACTTGACTTTTAATTCTCCAAACAGTGTTTTTTGAAAAGGAGAAGCTTTTAATGTTGAATGAAGTCCAACTTACCAACTTTTTCTTTTATGGTTTGTCCTTTTCATGTCCTATGACATCATTGTTTGCCTCAAGGTCATGGATGTTTTTCCTGTTTTATTTCAAAAGTTTTATACTTTTAGCTTTTATATTTAGGTTTTTGATCCCATTTCCAGTTAAATTTTGTGTATGGTGTGATGTAAGAATCAAAGTTCATTTTTGCATATGGATGTTCAATTGCTCCAGCACCATTTGTTGAAAACACTATCATATTTTCATTAAATAATCTTCACGCCTTTATAGACAATTGCTTGACTGTATATGTATGAATCTAATTCTCCCTTCTCTGTTCTCTTCCATTGACAGATCTGTCCATCTTACCTGACCCCCAGTGTCTTGAAATAAAATTAAAAAATTAGGTCTCTCATTTTGTTATCGTTTTTCAAAATAATTTTGTCTCTTCTGAGTGTTTAGGATCTCTATGCAAATTTTAGAATCAACTTAGCAATTTCAAAAAAGTCTGCTAGGATTTTTTTTTTCCAAAATGAAAACAGTTTATTTTATTTTTTCTTGTTTTAAAACTAATACATGTTCAACAGTAGAATATGCACAGTGTAAATAAGTAAGGAAAGTCACCCCAAACCCCCTATCCACAGATAACATTTTGATATTTATCATTTCAGACTTTTCTAATCCCATACTTACACAAATTTCAACTTCTTTTTTAAAAAAATGGGACACCACCACACATACTCTTTGCTACTTACCCTCTCCCTTTTTCATTTACCATGTAATCTGCAAATCAAAGTCACAAGTTGGTTTTCTGCAGCTTTGTTTGCTGACACCATAAAACACAACAAAGGGAAAATGCAAAACAAAAGAAAGCATGGTATAGAAAACCTCCAGTCTCTTCTGTTGACAGATTCCACAAATCTACTCTGCCTAAACCAGCTTGGGAGGAGTAGACATTTGCTCAGAAGAAGGTTGCCTAGGAGGGAAGGCTGGAGTTTAGGCCCCTGCAGGCCTCACGTGGGTTTTGTCCACTGGGTCTGCTGGTCCCGTTTATGTTCAACATTCAGTACTAGGGACTTGGTTCCAGAAGTACTGCTGCCTCAGTCTCACAGACTCTCAGGGACAGCGGGAGAAAGGGCTGGGAGTTTTCACTGTTGCTTTAGCTCTTACCATGTGCAATTCAATGAATCACAGTCTACTTCAAATACTATTATAGGGGGCAGATGTGGCTCAAATGGTTGGGTGACCATCTCCCATATGGAGGGACCTGGGCTCGATCCCCGGGACCTCCTGGTAAAAAGGAAAAAAAGAAAAATATAGAAGGCGTGTGGGCCACCAGGCCCAGTGCGCAGGTGTGCCGTCAGCCCCGCCGAGCCGCGCAGCAAGATGATGACGTAACAGGAGAGGACATAAGGGAGAGCCAAGTTGAGATACACCGAAAAAAACAGGAACTAAGGTGGCGCAGGCAGTAGGACGCCTCTCTCCCACATCGGAGGTCCCCAGGATTGAATCCTGGTAAAGACAGGAGGAGAAGGATGAGAACAGAGGGCAGGAAACAGACACAGAGAATTGCCCAGCGAATGGACAAAAAGACAGCAAAAATGGGGGGGAGGGGGAAGTAAAAAGGGATAAAAGTAAATAAATAAATAAATATTTTAAAAATACTATTATATAATTGCATGCATAATGTAGCAAATTTACAGTAACAAGCTTCTATTTCTCCCTCCCATCCTGTGTGCTAATATTGTCATAAATTTTTTTTCTGCTTATTTAAACTTCACAGAACACTATAATTTTTAAACAACAAATTAGGTTTTAAAAATGTAAGGATGAAAACAAATGATTGCCTATATATATATATATATGCACATATTCACCTTTCCTGATGCTCTCTACTGGCTGTAGGTGGAAGTTTCTATTTGGTATCATTTTCATTTATTCTGGAAAACTTCCTGACCATGAATTCTTTCAGCTTTTGTTTGCCTTTAAAAGTCCTTATTTCAATTTCATTTTTGAAGGATAGTTTTACTGAATACAGAATTTTATCATTTTAAATATGTCATTTCATTGTCTTATGACCTACATTGTTCCTGATGAGAGTCTATGATAATTCTGATGTTTGTTTCTTAGTATGAATGGTAATGTTTTACTCTGAATATTTTTAAGGTTTTCTCTTTATGACCGGTTTTCAGTAATTGGATCATGATGTACCTGGGTGTGATATTCTTTGTATTTCTACTTTTAGTGTCCATTGAGCTTCTTGGATCTGGGTTACAGTTTAATATCAGAGCAGGAAATTTTTAACCATTATTTCTTCAAATGCATTTTTGACCCTTCCCCATTCTCTTCCTCTGGGACTCCAATTATACATATATTACACTGCTTTATTTTGCCCGATTGATCACTGAAGATTTGTTCATTTTTAAAATTACATTTCTTTTTATGTTTCAATTGAATAATTTCCATTTCTATATTTTCAAGTTTACTGATCTTTTCTTCTTAAGTGTCTAATTTGCTATTAAGCTGATCCAAGGAATTTTCCATTTTAAATATCTTATTTTTCAGTTCTAATAGATCCATTTGTTATTTGTTATATCTTCTATTTTTCTCATTATTTCATATTTCTCATTATTTTCATTTCATATACATAACAAATTATTATTTATAATAATTATTTTGTTTGTTTGTTTTTAAACATTATTTTTAAAGAAGTTTTAGACTACAGAAAATTTATATAAAAAATATAGGGACTTCCATATATCCCACCCTTCCCCCTCTCACATTTTATCCTATTAATAATATCTTTTTTTTTTTTTTTTTTTTTTTACCGGGAGGTCCTGGGAAATGGACCCGGGTCCCTCCATATGGGAGACGGACGCCCAACCAGTTGAGCCACATCCGACCCCCTATTAATAATATCTTATATTAGTGTGTTACATTCGTTACAATTAATGAACAAATATTTAAGCATTGCCACTAACTCTGGTCTATAGTTTACAATTTGCACCATACAAATTTATCGCTTTTGATAAAATAGATAATGGCCTGTATCTGTCATTGCAATATCATACTGAACAATTAAAATGCCCCCAAATGCCCCATATTCCACCTATTCTTCCCTCTCCTTCCCCTCAGAACCTCTGGTGGCCACTATCTTTATATCAATGTTACAAGTACTTCCATTACTACAATAATAATGTCTACTTTGATCCATGGTTGCATTCCCCCCTTATGTTTGTTCATTCTTCAATCTTGATTGTTTTGCTTACTCTGCTTCAGATTGAGAGGGGCTTAGACCTTATGGGGCAGATGGAAGGAATTGTTTTGCTTGCAGTTGTAGATACTCTCTGTTTTTTGAGGATGACATTGTCCATCATCTTTTTGTTACTTGTCCTGTGAATCCGATGAACTGGAAAATAAAAGTTGGCTGCAACTCTGCTGAGATTCAAGGCTCAGCTGGCATATGAACAGACCAAAAATTTAACTCTCTGGGACATATATTTAATAGTTATAGTGCTAATTATAGGTTCAAATAAAAGGGGTAGAAGAATCACATGTAGGGAAATTATAAATGAGCCAAATTCTGTTACATTGGGGAAATAGATTAACATATATTCCAAGGTAAGGCCCACTGAAGGGGTGCTGATTTCATGGGGTTGTGTGCCTTGCCTATAATGTCCAGATGTCTCTAGAGCCCTCAGGAGCACCCCTATTGGAGGATTTGTTTATAGTGGCAGTTAGTGAGATCTGCTTGAGACATGCACAAGCACAACCTCTAAAAGGAGCTCCCAACTCACTTTGAAATCTCTTAGTCATAAAAACTCTTTTGTATTTAATATATACCTTTTTTGGTCTATGTCTTTTTCCAAATGCATTGCTAGTTGGTGCTTCGTAATAATCCCTCTGTGCCAGGGAAGCTCATCCCTGTGAGTCATGTCCTATGCCAAGGGTGGGAGGGAGGTAATGAGTCTATATGCTGAGTTTGGCTTAGAGAGAGGCCACATTTAAGTAACAAGGAGGTTTTCAGGAGGTAACTCTTAAGCAATAGATATTATTAGGAAAAGTTTCAGTTTTACAAGAATAAGGTTCATAAGTACAAGCATTAATATCAAGGGCTTGGCAAATTGGTCTGTTTCTTTTATTAGGCACTGCCAATGTATTCGAGAGATTCTTGCCACTCTATTAGAGAACATAGCAGGACACCCCAGAATGGGAATTTAGAATTTTGCTGATTATTGTGTGGGTGTCCACCTACTGAGAAAAACACCCCATGACCACATGAACACATTCATATTCCAGAAAAGCGTGCTCCAGGTGACCCTTTCCCACACAACCCCCCACCAATGACTCCCTGCACCAGTGACCCTCCCCTACTATATTTGTCAAAAGAACATTCCCACAATTGTGTTTTCAACCACAGTCTTCTACCTCCCCAGAGTCCACCTTTTCCTTCCTCCAGCCTTCCCCCCAATTCCATGGATAGTCCAAATCCCCAACCCTGCTCACCCTCACACTCCAGCACCATCACCTCCATTCACATCCCTGCACCACCATCACCCCCATCCACTGCCAAACCACCCCCTTCCACCTTATCATGGGCTTTGCCCATATTGAGCATTGGCTCACCGCACTCTACTCCCTTTCTGTCTCCTGATAACCTGTCTTCCAGACTCTGCCTCTGTGAGTCTACTCAATATGCTTAAGTCATATCAGTGAGGTCATGCAATATTTGTCCTTTAGTGACTGTCTTATTTCACTCAACATAAGGCCTTCAAGATGTCTTGTTTTTGATATTTCATGGCCTTGAAATTGTAAGCTTTAACCCCAAATAAATCCCCTTTATAAAACCCAACCCATTTCTGGTACTTTGCATCAGCAACCCTGTGGCAAACTAAAACACCCAGTTTTCTAGTTCCTTATGATGGAAGAACAAGTTTGGTACCAGTTACTCTAGCATGGTAGAAGCAGAGTTCTATCTCCCTGATGATTCTTGAGTCAGTCAATCCTGCCCAGCTTTCACTCAGTGTCTGGCCATTTATCTCTAAGAACCTAGAGGGCATTTCTTGCCCTGCTTTTACCTCTGAGTCACCATGTTTCAAAACGAATTCCTTATCTTTCCCTTCTAATCTCCTCTTCCTCCCGTGTCTGTCAAGCTCAAAATCTTGATCGTCTTTAAAGTTTAACTCAATTGTCCACCTCTTATTTAGAAGCAATTCCAATTCTAAGGCATGCCAATTCTTCCTTGCAGGTCTCTTTAATTGGCTCCCTTTTTTTTTTATTTCTTCTGCAAACTTTCTGAGACAGGCCCTCATCAACAGAAAATAGTTTTCTGATTGGGAGGCTATAAAGGGAGGCTGGAGGATAGCAAATGTCTTAGTTTGCCAGGGCTGCAACAACAAATCCCACAATTCTCTTGGCTTAAACAATAGGGATGTATTGTATCACAATAAGAAGTGCAAAGTCAAGGTATCGGCAGGTCACACTTTCTCTGAAGTCTGTTGCATTCAGGTGGTGGCTTGACACATACAGTCACCATCTGACTAAAACCACATGAGAAACCCAGGTGAGTCCAGTCAACCCCCAGTAGAGCAAGAGATGAGAATAAATCCAGCAATACATAACCAGACCACTCACCTTGCCTCACACTGCCCACTCAGGCCAGAGTCAGGGAAGACACTGCAACAGGTGTGCATGACGGAAATACTCAATAGATGTTACCTGTTACTGCTGCTACCACAACTACAGATAGCACTGCAGACATTACCAAATGCCATGGGAGCATAGGGCAGGGCTTGTCTAACTCTAAAGGTGTGTCAGGAAGGCCAAGAGGTGAGACAAGAGTGTTAGGAATGGAGGAGAAATGAAAGATGTACCTTAGAGGGTCTGAAATACTCTTCCTGGGAGAAGGACAATTTAAGTTGAGCAAGCATTTCAAGCATGAGCCCAGAAGCACGATTCATATGACCTGTATAGGGACCTGTGCTTTGAGGCCTGGGGTTGAAGCCTAGGATGAGTGTGGGGGGAGGAGGGCAAAAAAGACTGGGAGGGTGGGGAAGAGCTCATCCAATCTCTTGACTTTTGGGGACAAGGCTAGTTCCCCATTGGCAGAAAATATCCAGATTCTGGAGACTCAATTCTTGATTTTTCTGTGCTGTCCCAGTCTGTATGGGTTATCTTACTCTGGTGTTGAAAACAAGAATAATGGCCCTTTCACTTTGTCTAAGAGAGAACAGGGGATTTATTAGATCCCAACAAAGGCTACAGCATAAAATATATGATACCCAGTTGGCTATTGCTCTACCATATTTCCAGGAGTGGAGGCTGTAAGGTCATTGGACAGACGGTCCCTTCAGCTCCTTCCACGCTCAGCTCAGCATCCCTGGCTACTGGCAGCATGCTGCAGAATGCATGCCTCGGCTCCCAGAACCCAGCCAGAAAGAGTAGAGTGGAAGGTGACCCACCTTACCACAAGCCTCTGGAGTCCACCTCAGGGCCTCCAAGTGCTTCAAGTGGTTTGATCTGTATGCTTTCTGTGATGCTTGGCATTCTTAAGCTCACCATGGCTTGAGCCCAAACCTTCACAGAAGGGGAAGGAAGAAGGCCCCTTTTGGTTTGGGGTTTCAACATAGTCACCTCTCACATTGGGAATCGATGACAGACGATGCCCAATGTATAGCTTGGAGAGGAAACTGCTGGCCTACCCAGAATCAAGCGGACCTGAAATGCCTCAATGCAGCTGTGCAGTGAGACTAATCCATCAATGGGAAATAGAAAACAGCCCAGCTGAATTAGGCCTTACTTCTTACTTTTCGCTGAACAAAATAGACATTCCTCTGGGTGTCAGTTTCTGGGGAACTGCTCTTTTCCTGGCAGAAAGTCAAGTATATCCAAGGGGGTCTGCTCCCTGGGTAAGTGGATAAAATGGGAATCCAGCCCTTCTTTGGGACTCTTATGAAGTGTATTCTTTGGATACCCTGCTTAGGAATTTGGGCCAATGGGGAGCCATTGAAAGGTTTTCTTCAGAAAATATTTAAGATTAGTTTTGTGATGGCCAATGGGACCATTAGGCTAGAGTAGGAAAACCAATAAGAAAGAGGTGCACATGGACTGGGTGCAAGGCAGGAAGGCTTGACCAGAGCAGTGTGGTAAGGGTCGAGAAGGGGAGGACACAGAGCTATTTTTGGGAAAGCATGGGTGACCTTTGGCCAGAAACAGCCTCACCAGTGATGGCTTTGTGAGCTCTGACTGGTCCATCTTGTCTCCCTCCACACTGCTCTGCTTCCTCGTCTCCGTTCACAGGATCCCACAAGAGCCTTCCTTCGCTCATTGGCACATGCCCTCACTTCCTCTCTGGCCATCCCCCTGCCAGACCGAGACAGGAGAAGCTGTCAGGTAGAGTTCTGGTGGGCAGTGGGCGAGAGGTGGGGACTACGGGCCATCTAGAGTGAGTCCGAGAGATGCCCTGGTGTCTGTCTTCCCCCATCATTTTTCAGACTTGTGCACATCACTGCCAGACCCTGGCTGTGATCCTGCTCTGTCAAGTGCATGGACATTTTCCAGTACAGACATCTGGCTTCCTGGTGAGCACCCCAATTTGGCATTCTGTTCCTCCTACAGCTCCTCCCCTTGCCGGCAGTGGCTTGCTGTTCTCACGGCTCGTCTCTGACTGTTGGCACTGGTGGGACTCCTCTTCCAATCCCCTGCCTGAGCCCTTTTCTTCAAACTCTGCTCTGCTTGGGTCACCTCTCTGCTCAGAAGTATTGACAACTTTAAAGTCAGAACTATTCAGTCTGAGTATGAGCCTCTTTTCCAGAGTACCCATGTGGGACCATTTGAGGTGTTCCCCATTGAATTAAGTCTACAGAATTAAGTCTAAATGTCTGAACCACCCACTAAGGCCTTCCTGGCCTCAACCTATCTCTATAGCCTTATGGAAATCATGCTCCTGGACAAAACCTCTGTCTCCGAGTTCCCCAACATTGCTGCTGTGCTGTAATTTCCCTGGATATCTTCCCTTCAACTCCACACACAAAAGCTACCATCTCATGTTGGGTTCTCTAGATATCAGGACCTGTAGCAGGACTTCCACGTTGATGCTTTATTGGATGCAAAAGTTAGGAGGAAAGGGGAGTGAGTCCAGAAAGAGAGAGAACAAGTGGAAGATGGTGTGTGATGCATTGGCTGCAGCTTTACCAGAATGTGTGGTGGCCTGGCCAGGTTGGACATCCCCAGGGAAGCCTGGCAGAAATGCTGGAAAAATGAGAAAAGAGAAGAATTTATCTGCTGGTACCTTCTCTTTTTCCTTCTCTCAAAGTTTGCCCCATAGGCTGTTAGTTCCTGCACACATCCAGGTTTTGTTATCTGGCTTCTTGTGGCAACCTCTAGAGAAGGGGGAGCCCATATTATCAGGGGTCACATGTCATGGTGTGCAGGACGACCCACAAGTGGACATGAGCTCTGATGATGTCTGCATGCAGCCTGCCCTGCATCTTGCGAGTCCAGCCCTGAGCACTGGACATTCGGGTCTTCTCTGACCTACATGGACTTGTCTGGTACCTGGTCATCTCTTTGGAGGGTCACTGATAGCGATGGCAGAATACCTTTGCCAAGGAACCTTGAGCGGCAAATAGGTGTGGTGCATCCTCACTCCCCTGGACCCTGTCCCCTCCTGGGAACTCTGCCTGTCTCAGGTCTACAGGATCCTTCATCTGTGACTTTAACATGTATGAAATATACCCTGATTGGAATTTGCACTTTTATGGATCTGGCTCTTTTCCTCTCCCCAATGGTGGCTCTCCTTCCCAGAACTCCTGAAGTCCCCAGGAAATGCTGGTTGCAGAAGCCCCTCTTGCAGAGGGCTGTACCAGAATCTACTTGACCACCGAGCACTTGACACTCCAGTATGGCTTTTCCAGCAAGTGGGTTAGCAGAGTGGTGGTGATTGTCCCTTCCAGAAAAAGACTGCCTGTGGGATCTTCGGCAAGTCATTCACCCTCTTTTTGTCTCAGGTTCCTTGAGCTGGGATGATGTTAAGGCAAACCTTAGGGTGTAGC
The DNA here is from genome assembly GCA_026826555.1 of Tolypeutes matacus. Classification (NCBI taxonomy): domain Eukaryota; kingdom Metazoa; phylum Chordata; class Mammalia; order Cingulata; family Chlamyphoridae; genus Tolypeutes; species Tolypeutes matacus. Next base: position 925,626 of record JAKSZT010053883.1, on the reverse strand, counting down.
AGTGTGATTGGCACAGAGCCTGGGTCTGTCTTGGAGAAGGGTCAGGCACACCTGTTATGACACCTTGAGGGAGGAGGAGGAAGCTCCCATCTCCCTGGGAGGCCATGGGCTCTTTGACTTCAAGGTTCTCCTTCTTTCCCTCCTCACCTCCAGCAGCCCTGCTAGATACAAACCCCAGAAGGAAGGAAGAAGTCTAAACCCAACAAGAGATCAAGATTCCTCCTTCTAAGGCTCAAAAAGGCAGGCCCCATACAAACAAGAGAACTGGGCATTCTGGTGGATGGGGGTGGGAGAAAGGGAGGAGAGAGAATATAAAAAAGGGTGTGCAGGAAGAAGAGCATGATGGATCTCCAGCTCTTGGGTTTGGGATGCAAATGGCCCATGGATTTGTACCACCCTCTGTCCTTACACTGAATGGAGCAGGCAGATGCACCACCAGCCCTTCTGAGCTGGCATTTCTGTAGAACAGGAGCTGAACCATTAGCTTCTGCCATATGTGAGTTCACCTTGCTTATACTGCAAATCAATATTTACGTCCAGGAAAGTTAAAAATAATCATGGGGATTGGGTTAGAGCAAACTTCTCTTAGCCCCCTCTCCAAAGAGTCCTGTGCTGAAGCCTCCAGCACAGATGTGGACATTATGCAGGTGAAGCTTGGTTTGGGCTGGAGCATCCCTCAGCCCAAGGCTTACGTGTAGAAAATTAATGGGAAACACCAAAAGATGCTACTCATTTTGGAAGCAACATCCTTGGGGTGCTGGCAGAAATTTGAGTGTGCTGGGCAAAAAGAGCTCCCAAGAGGTAGAGCTGAAATAGCACAATCTTTGACCCCCTTTGTGGAAGAGCAAGTGAAGATTCTGATTTGTAAAGTGTGGTGGCTTGAATTGTGTGCCCCAATTTAGACAAGTTCTTAATCTTAACCACATCCCTGTGGGTGTGAGCCCATTGCAAGCAGGACCATTGGACAATGTATTTTTAGTTAAGGTGTGGCCCATGAATGAGGGCAGGTCTTAATCCCAGATCCCCAGAGGCCTTATAAAGAGAAAGCCACAGGGAGGAGCCGGAAGCAGGAAGTCGGTGAGAATCAGAAGAGACAGGAGAGGACACGGCCATGTGGTGGAGAGCCAAGGAACCCAAGGACTGCGGCAAGCCAGGATACTGCTGACCTCAGGAAGAAAACAGCCTTCAGCCTCCAAAACTGTGAGACAATAAATTCCTATTTGGTCAAAACCAGCTTGTGGTATTTGGGATAGCAGCTCAGACAAACTAAGACCTGGATTTTAACATCAACTACCTAGGACCCACCAACCTAGGAGGCACAGGATGGCACCAATGCTGAGGATGGCTTGGGGGCCAAGAGGACCCAAAAGGGAAAGTTGGGGACTGAGTTAGCTGGTCTGTCCCATATATCCTGGCTGCCTCACCTTTGGCCCCCTGACCCTAGCTTTATGCCCCTGCCCACACTAACCACTGGAGACAAGTCTTTATGCCTGTTAACTTTCAGAGGAAAAGCAGCAGGAGTCACTTCCCCCATCCCACCAAGACCTTTGGTTCTTCTTCCTCCACATGTCTCTCCAGTCTGCCTTGAATTGGGGTTTAAATACAGAAGGGCATAGAACTAAGTGTTGCCTCCTGTGCTCTCCCCAGTGCCAAATCCTTCCAGGCTGGTCTCCTATGTCATTGATTCCAGAATGAGATGTTCATTTGCTCTTTGAAAATAACATTCAGAGCCATTCAAACAAGCCTCTTTGGTTCAGATAAATCACAGGGAATGGAAATGGAGCTCAGGGTTGTATTTCATTTAGAGGAACCCCACTCTCTTGGAAAGCACCCAGGGCCTCCCAATTGAAATACAGCTTCCTCCTTAATTTCATTCCACAAGCCCCCTGCCCACTGTCAGTTTGATTTAAGTGGTAATTCAATCCTAAAGTGAGCAGCATCTTTCAATGGTTCTCATTATTTTTCTGCATAATGTTATCATATATAAGGACTTGGGCTGAGGGACATCCCACCCCAACCATTATTCATCCACATTGTGTTGTCTCCAAGCCTAGCAAGAGTCTGGTTTAGAGAGTCAAGTGTCTCCCTCAATCTGGAGCAATTGTGGTGGGATGGTACTTTTCTCAAGGGAAGAACAAAGCCAAGCCAGATGCCCACATTAATGCTACATTATTATTTTTCTTCTGTGATCCAAACTACTCTAGCTTAACGAGTGATTCCTTGGTGACTTGGCGAGGATATGAGATAACACAAATCACAGACTGGAATGTCTTGATGTACGACGTCACCCAAATCAAGGTAAATCTCTTTCATATACCTTCCTGCTGACAAGCCCCACAAAGCTTGCTGGTATTAATGGGAACAGCCTATCTGAGCTGGTTTGTGGTCCTACAAAGGTCAGACTGTATTCACAGCTGAAATGATCAAAACCTCGCTATCTTGTAATTTTCCAGAAGCTATTGCTTGTGTAGAGTTGTCTACGAGACCATACTCTGTGTGATCACTTAGCAACCTATTAGCAAGATGGCTATACATTGGTTCTACTCTAAACTTGTTATCAAGCCAGGGAGAAAGAGGGGCGAAGCATTCCATTTTCAGCACCACGGAGAGCTCCGGGCACTTACAGCCTTCTGGGATCTGTCTTTGGGCAGAGCTGCAAGCAGCCAGGGTGCTTTCAACCTCTCTTCCTGCTTTCAAACCTTCATCTTCACCCCCAGAAACGCTGCAAGACTGCAGACCCAAAGCCTCGAAGGCCAGAGATTTTGCTGCGTCATTTCCACCAAGTCAAGGTCCGGTGGCTAGGAAGTGCCTGAAGAACTGTGGAGAAGAGGGAGCACAATGAATATGAGGGCTTGTTTTCAAGGCCAGACCCTCTTACCAAACGTGAGTGGGTGGAACAGTGCTGAGGACCTAAGGCAAAGTTACCAAAAGTAACGGGGCTCTCAGCAGCAGCAGCAGCTTCCACCCATTTAGCAATGAAGCAGATCCTAACTGAGGAACTCTCCAACAGTGCTGGCTGAAGTGTGCAAAAGCTAGATAGGACACTCGGAAATTCAGGGGCCAAATGAAACAGAAATAAGGAATCACAGATGCAAAAAGAAAGAAAGAAATGAGGCAAATCTTTGCATTTGCAGCTGCTCTCTGTGCAAGGAATTATGTATTCAGTGTCTCTTTTTTCCCTAAGTTTTATTACAGAATCTAACCACAGCAGCTGTTTTACCTTTATCTGGCAACCTGAAACCAAAACAAAAATACCATTCTGGGTACAGTTAGTTTAAAAGGAAACTGCTTCCCCTTTTAAAGCCCAGCTGGGCCCCCAACTAGAAACCCAGCTGCCTCAGTCCCTGATGCAGCCTGCCATTGTCCCTGTCGTGTCCTGGACCAGCCTCCTAGCTTCTGTGAGAGAAGGAAACTGGAACCTCCTTTCTGAATTCCATAGCCAGCCCCTTGCCCTTCTTCTTTTTTCCTTTTAGGATAGATACAGAACAAACAAGAGTGGAACAGTTTTCAATACTAATGATGGAATCTCACTCTGATCCCCTCTCGCTTTGTTTCCAGGGGTCTCTCCCGATGGAGTTGCTTTTTTAGGTAGGGCTCGATGGTGATACACAGCCAGCCCATTCACAATTATCCTCTGCAGAAAGAAGGCAAATTTCAACTCCCCCAATGCAAGGTCTCTCAGTGTTGGCAATATTGACATTTGGGGTTGGCTAATTCTCTGTTGTAGAGAGCTGTTGTCTGCTTTGTAGGATGCTTAGCAGCACCCCTGGCCTTTACCCGCTAGATGCCAGTAGAATCCCTCCACTCCACTCTGTCAGCTGTGACAACCACCAATGTCTCTAGACATTGCCCAATGCGTCCTGGGGGGCAGGAGGTACAGAACCACCCCCGGTTAAGAACCAGCATCCTGAAGGACCCTGTCATACTTCTTAGAACCTGTGCTCTGGCTCTGAAGTGGATACCCAGCAGGAAAGCACAGGAGAGCCAATTTCGAACGAGTGTTTATTATGAGGCAAAACAAATGGCTGCAATAAGAGAGCACATCTGCAGTCTAGCAGGTTCTAGAATCCCAGGTCTTTCCCATCTTGGCACGAGCCTGGCTCGTTTGTTTTGGTGACTTTTTAAAAAATCAGATCCAATGTATCACTTTGACTTCTGGCCCATTGAATTGGTTTTATCTTGGGGGAAGTGATGTTAGGATGCCCTGGCTCCATGAAAACAAATCTTCCTGCCCTCTCTGTCCTCCCAGTGTCATTGGGGACACTGGCTAAAGAGATCCTGTGTCATTGTTTCATATGCCCCATCTTGTTTCTTCACTGCTGCTGGAGAGAAGCCTCCACAGCTATTGTCCTCAGCCAAAAGGTTTCTGCTGCGTTTACAGATTTGGAAACCCATCCTGGTCAACTTTGCCAAATGTATTCAGCCATATTGGGGTCCTGTATATTTTCTTGGCTTCAGTTCAAAGGCATGAGCTCTATACACCAGCAAATGGATACTAAAATTCCAATCCCCACCTCTGACTGGAGTTTATTTTAATGGCATCCAGGCTGTTGGTTTGCTTAAATCACTTAAGTGGCCAAAGTGGCTCTGTTTTTTTCTGCTTGTTAAAGGCAGTTATGGATTCCATTCATCACTGTCCCCGAGGCCATCAAGCCCCTCGTGGTTTCAGGAGAGTCTTCCCTGGGGAGCGAGTGGGCACTACAGCCATCTGCCAGCCCACAGCCTCAGACACAAATGGAAGCTCCTGGAGTGGGGACGAGAAGCCAAGGCAACCAGTGGCACCGCTCAAGGCTGGAGAGGGTGGGAATGACAGCTGCTGTGTCACCCAGCCTGTGAGCTGGAGGAGACAACACGTGTTTGTCTACTGATTCTACGGAGGCAGCGGTGGGGGTGGAGGCAAGTGTCCACCGGCTTTCCCGAGCTAATTAGGAGCACTCCACCCTGCCCTCGATCCTCAGCACTTCTGCACATTTGCATGTGCTTTCCTTTTTGAAAAAGACAGCTGAAGCCTCACTTATCCAGGCCCCCAGACCTTACTTGGCACCATTTTCTTACGTGCAGGTCAGCTCTTTGGTACGGACGTCATCTTCCCTCCCATATTTCTGTGGCTGGTCCTTGGCCTTGGCTGTGGCCTCACTTAAGGAAGTGAGGACTGCCCTCCCCCCTCAGTCCTTGGCTAAGGGCCATTATGCAAGCCGAGTGCCCTCTTTGTGCCTTGGTGTCCCTGGTGCCAAGTGGGACAAGAGAAGATGCATATGGCTTTGGTAGTATGTTTAAGTAATTCCAAATATGTGAAAATACATTGGATGAGTTAAAAGGTTTTTAGGAGATGTGAAAGAACACCCATGCGGGGCAGTGGCATCACAGAAAACAAAACTGCCCTCTCAACCTTGCTTTCTTAGGGTAAGTCTTAGCGCCGATTGGCCCAGGGTCTCAGGTTTAAATACACGATTTGTTGAGCAAATCCTTGGCTCCCACTGGAGGCGGAGTCAAGCCCAGCTTCCCCTCACAGGCTAAGTCAGGGTCTCCACCTCGGCACTGTGGACGCTTGGGGCTGGCCAACCCTAAGCTGTCTCGTGCCCTGTAGGATACTTAGCGGCATCCCTGGCCCCCACCTCCTGTAAGCCCAGAGCAGGCGCTCCCCCTCCCAACCCAGCAGCGAAAATCAAACAAGTGCTCAGGGGCGAGCTCGCCTCAGCTTCAGAGCGTCTGGGCTAGAGGCAGCGGATGCCTTGGTTACGACATCATTAGCCTGGTCTGAGCCTGTGTGGAAGAAATAAGGTATCTGTCTTCCCCTCTGTAAGTATGTGCAGGTTTTAAGTATTCCTGGGAATCCAAGAATAAGGATCTTTTGGAAATTCTTGCCCTGGACACAGGCACACGATTATCAGGTTTGGGCCAATGTGTGTTCCCAGGGAAAGGCTTTCTCTGCAGGAATCGGCAGACATTAGCTGGACTCGTACTGTCCACCGAAGAGCCCTGAGAGTGCCAGTCCCTCACTCTTACGGGCGCCTGTCGTCTCAGGTAAGAGATATACAATGTGGTGGAACCTTCTCACTTAGCCCAAATTCAGTAGGACCAAACCCACGGCCAAAAACAGACACTTGGAAATGTTTTCTTAGTTGTTTAAATGGGTGCAACACTGGTTTGAAAATTGTGAGGATCCCAGAGGAAATATCTTAGAATCTGTGAACTGTGGCACGGAAACATGGATATCCATATTTTTAGAGTAGGTCTCTGATATATTGTCAATCAATCAATAAATAACACTTATAAAAAAGTCCTTTTGAGGTCATATCCTGAACTCATGGCAATACTTTTTTTTTTTTTTTAATAGCAACATCAGAGTACTAAATATACATTGGAGAGTTGATATAGGTGTTGCATGTACAATGTTTTCCAAATACATAGCTTTGAAATACAGAAACAACTTAAAAAAACCTGGAATAAAATTCACCTGTACGGAATTCACACCCAGCCACCTGCCTCCCCCCGCCCCCCCGCCCTAATATTTTCTGTCATTTCTGTTTATTAACATGATTATGATATGCATTTAAAGAAAAACACAACATTAAACAACAATCGTTTAACTTGTTCAAGAAGATGATATATAAATAAGTCTGTAGGGACAGCTGTGGACTAGATAGATGCATAACACGAAAACAGAGAAGCTTCCATTTTTCTTTTGAAAAATAACAAGTGCTCCATGTAAAAGTATAAATAAACAGTTAACAGTTTATTGTATCAGAAAATAATTTAGGAAAACCAAAATAAACCCAAGTTTGCTATACATGAGCAAGGGAAAAAAATAAAGTTCTGAAACATTCAACTTAAAACCTGTGAAAAATAGGCCACATGAGGCCATCACTATTTAATTTCCTGTTGTGTGATTTGGCTTCACTTTTGGTGAGTTTCTAGTTCCATTGGTGAGCTGAGGAGGAGAGAGGGAAGAAACGGGCGCCATCTTTAAATGTACGTGATGAGACCTGGTGAATCCAAGTATGATTCAGATGCAATGGAAGTATTGACATGGAAATGGACCCTTGGCTTCAAGCATATCTTTTGTTTCTCAGACCTGTGACTCTCATATAGAAAATCCAGTCAAAAATTTGGATATTTCTCTGAGAGTTTTGCTTATCCAACCCCAATGCCCCAATTTGCTCAATGGTCAATATCTGATGTCAAAGCAAAATAGCCAATGGTTGATCACCTTTTCCACCTAATCATAGAGACTCTCTAAATGAGCAAAGAGGAGCTAGTCAATGACAAGATAAAGCTAATGGACTTCCTTTTTAGAAAACATACACTGGAGCCAGATTTGTCAAGGGTACCAACTGCAGATAGTTTTCTATAGTGTGTCCCCTCTTGTTTAGTTTAACACACAGTTCCCATCATATTAAGAATTGAAGGGCTTCATGTGTTTCTTTTCTGTTCAGTGCTGGGGACTTTTCAAATGTTTTCCAGCAAACATTTATTTCTTTTAAAAGCTTTTTTGAAAGGCTTTAAAAATATTATCAATGCATGGCCTGGAAGAAGTCACTCAGCTTCCTCCAATGTCAGTTTTAACAATCTCTGGGTAGAGCTCTCATTCAACGAGCCTCCTCCTCAATAGCACATCTGTAGAGTGACTGAATAGTGAGTTTTGGTCCCATTAATCTCTTGTTGAGCTATATATTAATGGCAAATAAGGTACAATCAACAAGGTCATTGGCGTTTCTATGAGGGTTAGTTGTTGTTCTGTTTTCATCTAAATAGTTTTAACTCGATGGTAACCTGGCCCTGGCTCCAGCACCCACCATCTTGTGTTTCTCCAGGGAAGGTAAGAGAAAGGCATGATCCCAATGGGGCTGCCAGAAGAAGAGGAAATTTAAGACAAAAAGCAAAACCTTTTGTTTTTAAGAACACAATTATCCAGGGCACCAACTTGGCCAAATGTTTTTTGAAAATTTCCGTATTTCCTTCTGAAACCTTGCCAAATTCCCACCCCTCCCTTTCACCACCGCTGGCAGTTTCAAGGAGCTGCAAATGCCATGGACTGTTTTCTCCTTCCTTCACCCTGAGCAGCGTGCCATGTGACCATTTTTGAAATGTGTGCTGAACCTCAAGTCACTCTGTGTCACCTTAGGTTGGGAATTAATCTTTACGTGTGAAATTGATGGTCAGTTGATTGAGAACTAACTTTGCCAGAGTCTTTTTACCCTCATGGCTTCAGAGCAAGTGACTCAAATGCAGGTTAAAAATAAAATAAAATAAAACAGAACATATCTACGCAACATGACAGTTAAATGCCGGTGCCCATCTTTAAGGCTCTTTAACTGTGGGGAAAGTTGTGCTTGTATGTGGAAGAGACACAAAACCTAACAGCACCTTAGAGAATTCTTCTCCCCAGCACTTTCTAGGTTCATGTTTACCTTCTGTAAACTTATCAAGAAAAAGCAGTCACATTACTTTGTAGACTAAAGCTATAGGCAGTTACCTAATGATATCCAAAGTCCATATGCATAAGAGAGAAATAATACAGAGGGGAGTCCCCAGTTGAGAAGAGTTTGGAGACAGAGGGAGAATGTCTGTTCCTTCTGGCTGGCAGTGGCCACCAGGTCCTATGCAACCCTCTCTGGAACAAGATCGTTGACTTGCCACCATACTGGCTTGCAGCAGCCTAAGATGTCAGCAGGACTGCCTTGGGACAGATGTCAGCAAAACTCATCTCTCTCCTACCCCCAATTAAACAGTGGGTTTGAAATTGTCCCATTTGACTTGAGATGACCCGATAGTGGAGGAGGATGGGGTGGTTCTGTTAAGGAAAAGGACAGTGGCCAGGGGTCCCTGCAAGGGCGTTTGCCATGCACGATAATGTGAAACCATTACATTGGGGGAGGGGGCGTACCCTCAGAGGGTCTTCCATCCTAGAATTTTAGTGGCTACAAGTCTTCATGGTACATGATGGTGCCAGAAAGTAAAACTTAGGACCATGTAGTTCTTGCTTCTTCCCTGGCCAAAGCTACCCCCGATTCCCTGGAGGTAATAATTTACTACATTCAGCAAGACGAGTGTTGTCTGCCAGTTTGCCAACCTGAAGGCTAGAAACATGCACACTAAAGAATTTTACTGGAGAAGTTCAGAAATCTAATCATGACAAAAACTAACTGGTGTGATCAGCTGGGTCATGTCCACATATGAAAGAAGTTGCTAGAGAGTTGTCATGTAGCATTGAAAATATCTGGAGCTTAAAAATAACAAAGGAGCTTGGTCACACAGTGCTGTCTTACACAGGTAAAGCCAGGTCTCCAGGGGATTCTATTTTAAGAGAGAGACCACCTGGGACAAAATTAATTCGATTTTATAAAGGAGAATTCCATATATTCAGATCCTCTCTGTCTCATTTGCTTCCACACATAACTCAGCAAATATTACATGGCAGGAGTCAAGATGTTGGCAAGTTAATTGAGCCTCATGGGTGTGCCTTAGCAGCTCTCTTGGTTATATTTATCTGATGAATTTAATACTATCCATGGGACACGTGTGTTCTGTTCCAACCTAGAGATAACGAGCCTTCCTTGCAAACATGGGCATTTACCTAATCACCCTTCCCTGCTACTCACTAGTGCTTTACACCTGCCCGTCCTAAGTGCTATAAACCACGCATCCCAGATGGGCGAGGTCGGCTGCGTGTCTATCATTCTCTTAAGCCGAAGCTGCCGTAGAGATGACTTAGATTTATGGGCTCATTCAAAACTACTCTCTCGATTCTGGGGCAGCGACTCTTAGCACATTTAGTAGGGAATCCATCAAGTAGGAAACGCAATGGAGCTGCTGAAGGATTTATTTCAGAACTTCAACTCCCAAACAGACGGAAACAATCCGTTCCAGCCGAGTTGACCGTTCCCTTGGCTGTCTTTGCAGAGGGGCATGAGCTGTGCAGTTACAGGTGTGGAGTGTAGACCGGCGGCTGACGAGTCTGGTGAAGCCTCCGCCCTCACCCGCGTGCCACTGCCTACAAGAGCCCGTGGTCAGTGCTGCACCTCTTACTCCTACGTCATCGCATGCCCCCCAGCTTTCGCAGTCAACACAGCCCGTGTTCAACCTGAACAAACCAAAGTGCAGTAGGGTACGGGAGTGGGGAGTGGGGCTCAGGGTACATCTGAGCTTAGCCTTCTCTGCTGCAGTGGGGATGTTTTTGTCACCAGCTTGGAGGGGAAGGCCACCCCCTCTGACAAAGTGCAAATGTTACTCCTGGCCCTTTGGCATAAAGGGAGAATTGGCACTGACTGAAATTTCCTAGGTAGACCCGCCTGGTCACATGGTGACTGATTTGACTCTGGAGATTGGCTGCCGAGTACTTGCCAGGCTAAGATCTCTTAAGAGCCACCATCTCTGTTGGATGGCGGGGATGGTCTAAAGGATGGAGGCTCTTTCTACCCCCCACGTACACCCGACTGCAAGCTCTAGACCCAGAAATCCAGAACCGTACCTAACCGCGCCTCACACTTTTTGGAAGGAAGGGCGGCCAGCCTATCTCAAAATGTCGAGCAGTCGTTTAAGGCCTCGCTGGGCACCCCACAAATAACACCCAGTGTGCCCACACGCGGCTTGGCTCCGAGTGGGTAAAGAACGAATCCATCCTCCTCGCCGGAAGCACATGAATGCAAAATAAGTTGGGAAAGATAATCGAGGATTCTCAGATGGTGAGAATTTGGCTCGTTTGCACGGGCTGTGCTATTTACACTGGTTGGAAACAAACAAAGAAACAAACCAAACCCAGAATGGCAGAGCAAACTGACACACTGTACCCAAGTCACCTCTCCGAGATGACAGGAGTCACTGCATGCTCCGGAATAAGGGCTTGCTTCGAGGCAGATGTTGTTTAGGAAGCACGTTGCCGAGTGTGACTGCCAGGAGGGCATCCTCCGGGACCCAGGGCCGCGTGCACTGCCTCCCCGCCACGTCCTCGTCCTCCTTGAGACCTGGCTGACCTCACAGTGACCCGACAATGTACTGCTGTGCGTGGGGAGGACGCCAGGGGGCAGAGATGGCGCTCGGCGTAGGAGGGAAGCAAGTTTGCCGCCAGGACACCGTCTCCCTCCCATCTCGCCCTGCCCCTCTGCCTCTCCTGCAGGACCAGGCCCACTTGAGCGATGGGGTGGGGGGTCTAGTGGGGAGCCAGGTGGAGCAGTTTGGAATGATTAGGAAGCCTTGCACCTGACGCTGCACCACGTTTTCACCCAGGAGGGAGCAGTAAGCCTTTCTCCAATCCCTCCAACCCCAGACCAGTCCTTGGTAAAGTAAGTGATGATTTCCCAGGAGGAAATGGTGGCAGGGCTAAGACAGAGCCGTGCAAGGCCCTCCCTCTCTCCATCACCTTCCTCCTCTCACCCTCCCTCTGGCGATGACGCATTATCCGTATCCTCCCACAGTCGAGTGAAGCACACGGGCCGGGGTGGCCGCCGTACTGCCCACAGGGTAGAAGCTCAGATGAGTGAGCGTGGGAGGAGCGGTCAGCTAACTAGGGGAGCTGGCAAGAGTCGTTTCTCTTCTAAGTGCACGTGTGAGCGTCTTCCTAAAGAACTTACATGCTGACCCAAGAAGAGCTCTGGAAACCGAAACTATCAGGCAAGTCAAGATCTTTTCCCATCGCTGACTGGGGGCTGGCTGGGGGAGGAGAGATGGAAAAGCAGTCCAGCGGAGTGGCTGGCTCAAGGCTCACCCGTGCAGAGAGCTGCCCGAGGACAGAGGGGACCGTGTCAGAACAGGGGCAGAGAAAGGGTGCTGAAGTGAGCCGCGCAAGGCCCGGCCTGCATGAGAGAGGGCCGAGGGTCCCAGGCCTGTCCTCGTCCCACCTTTCAAGACACTGGGGTCAGCCCAGCTTCTCGAGCCACAGATGATACTGGGCCATCTGGATGGAGAAGAAAAAGAGATGGACCCTCTTCATGGGCAAGATCAAAGCAGAGAGCGTCTCCGGAGACAGGAGGCAATTCTCTGATGTGTTCGTTTTATCCTAAGACCGACACGAGTGGACGCCCGGGTATAAAACCCCTGACAGCCAAAACCTGCAAGGAGGCGCAGCCGGCCGTGGGAATGTGGCTGTTAACGAGTGACATTTCTGAGAAGAAACGTGGAGTTTAAGATGGCAAGGTCACGCTTGTTTTGCAGCTTTCCCGGTGGTCAGTCTGGAGAGCCGGTGGGCATTGCTGATGAGTCCCTGTTTCTAAGTTTCCAATGCTCCGTGGGGGTGTGAGAGGCTTGTCTGGGAGCTGAAGGCGGCCCGAGAAGCCGAGAAGCCCACCCACTTGGGACTAGGAAGACCAGACACAGCTGGGAGGAAGCCTGGCTTCCCAGGGGGCCTCTCCTTGCCAGGAGACCCTCGTTCTGCACACTCACAAGCCTCTAGCACACCCAGGGGCTGCTGCACTTTCACAGCGGCCTGAGAAGGCGGCGTCAGAAGGAGGACTTCCTGGGCGCGAGGCCCAGCCGTGCCTGGATGCCTGCTTGGATCTGATGTCCGCGGCAGACGACCAGAGAGCTCTGCTGGCCCGAGCCGGAGAATCTCCCTGACCCAGCGACACCCATTATTTCAACCAGATGAAGTGAAATCAAGCACACGAGACCCAGAGTGACTAAACCCAGAGAGAGAGGTCCCCAAAGCCACACCCGACTGTCTCGAGAGGTTTGAGAGTGCACAGGTCACTGAAGGATAGGATGGGGGTGACAAAAATATGGGGATATACCCCTCTTTGAGTACCTTCCCTAAGGTGGGGGGCAAAGCAAAGGTAAGGTCTGGGCCCTGGGGTCTGGGAAGATGTCTCTGCACGGAACACTGGGGGAGTTGCCAACGGACTGTGGAATCCAGGGGTGCAGCCGAGAAGAGCAGAGCAGTGTTCCCCGAGGCTGCAGGCGGCCCGGCCTGGCCAGGCTCCCCGGGCGTGGATATCCAGGGCCGTCCACAGGCCTGCACAGGCCACGGCGGGCAGGGCTGCCTCCCGGCAGTGCTCACCTTCATTCACTGTGCCCTCTCAGGCGGGCGGTGCCTCTGGTTGTGGCGTCCAGGAACGGGTAAAAAGATCCTGGACAACTCTGCACGCACTCGGCGACGCACTCTGCACACCTGCAGCCTGCAGGGGCCCTGCTGGCTCAAGCGTCCCTCGGAGGGCCGGGGTCTCGTGGAGCCCTGGAAAGTGGTCAGGGCACCCAGACAGCAACCCATGGGATGGGGAACAGCCTCAGCAGGATGTGGGGGGTCGCCGGGTGCGGCGTGGCGGCCCCGGGGGGGAGCTGGGGTTCCAAGCTCCATCAGCGAAGACGTGGGCCCCTCCTGTCGCCTCGTCCTCGGCTCGGTTCCCTCTGACCCACGATGACGGACCCCGTGCTCACCTGGAGTCAGAAGGCCCCTGAGGCCAGTGGGTGGAGGTGGCCAGGTGCCCCACAGAGGGTGCACAGCCCAGCAGGAGGTAGGGGGGTCCCAGGAACCCGGAGATGATCAAAGGCCAGTGGTGGGTGTTTGCACTGACGCGTGGCAAAGCTTTGGGGGGGGAATGAAAAGAAAAAAACCCCAAATAACAAAAACAACTTTCCTACTTCAAGAGCAATGTCCATCGATCTTTACCCGATTGTGTTAAAAAAACAAAACTGTCCCCTCCACTGCTCTGTCTTTACTTTCACATATTCCAAGAGATGCAAAAGTGGATGTTTCAAGAACATTTCAAGTCGATTTGGAGGGAGACGGGGCCAGCTGAAGAGCCTGGAGGTCTCCAGCCCAGCCGGTGAGTGGGGCGGGAGGTCAGCTGTCCGCCTGACCTTGGACCGGTCCGTGGGTGGGCGTCCACTCAGTGTGTCCACGCACCTGCTGGTGAAGTCAAAGTCACACGTGGGCCATCCATGGTAGAAACACTCTTGGAGACAGGCCAGCCACGGCCCGTCCAGCCTCCCTCACAAGCAGGAAGCGCCTGAGGCCTGCAGTGGACCTTCAAATCCCGCACGGCAAGTCCGAGGCATCTGGGGGCTGAACTAAGAAGCGGCTTGGGAGGGGCTTGCCCCCCACTCTGGGCAGGGTGGCATTTGTGACTGGGACTCTCTGTAACTAAGCTCCAGTCTGGGGACCCCTATTTCTATCAGGAAGGGGAACAGGAGGCTTCGCGGAGCAAAACACAGATGTCAGCCAGTGGCGGCCGACGAGAGAGCAGCATTTTTGCCCCCCAGATGCCACCAAGATTGAAAGTCACCCTTGGGCCCAAAGAAGAGCAATGTATAAGAAAGAAATGCAGAACATTCTAGAACACTGCTCAGGTGAGACCCGCCTGGATATTTGCTCACAGAATTATTTCCCATTTTCAAACAAACTGGAGCCCTCACCTATTTCTGCTTTCTGCCCTGACACACGCACACACGTGTACGGGGATAGATTCCTTTAATTTTTGGAACTGCAAACTTCTTTAACTCAGCCTATGCTCGCAAAACACAAGATGTCTCAGAATCCACCGCCCGCCCAGGCTCACGCGCGATTCGTTCACAAGCAGCCGGCTACAACTGTGTGCGCGTGGCCATTGGGTAGCATCTTCGAACAATTAAATGAAAACAGATAGTGCTCATGATATACAGGAAACCGTGACATTCTCAATTCCGGCCCAAGGCTATCAATCACGACTGGTGCCCCCAGCCGCGGGCCTCGTGGTGGGCTGCTCGGTGGGATGGATGCTTATGAGGTGACAGGGCAGGAAGGAAAATGCTCACCTGTGGAACCGCATTTCCAACATATGCAGGTGTGTGTGTGTGTGGGGGGGGGAGTGTGTGAGCATGCATGTGCCATGTGTGTGTGTGTGTGTGTGTGTGTATGAGAGATGAGTCGCCAAAGTAGAAAACTCCGCTCGTACTAAGCATGTTAAACAAATCGGATTTTGTGACGGGTAACACTTTTCTTTTAAAAAAAGGAACATTTAAGATCTTCAAAAATCGCTACAGTACAAAAGAAGTGTGCATGTGTGTCCGCGTGTATTTATATATTTATATATGTATATTAACCAGAAATAGTGAAGCGACTCTACGGGACGAGATCCCACCCCTGCTCTTTGTACGATTTCTACGCGTGATTCCTTGGCTTCGGCTTTGTCGCCGAGTCTTTTGGGTCAATCCATGGCACATAATGGTATTATTGGCACAGGCTCAGACTCATGGTACAGATCCGAGTTTCCAGAAGCTTCCTCCTGTCCTTTTTGCTTGGTCTCCTTTCCCCTCGGTCTCTCCAGTTCCTTGCTTGGATTTCTTCTTTCTGTTCTCCAAAGAAAACTCTGGGAGAAGGCAGCCACTCATAGGCATGAGCATTTTTTATAAAAATATATTTGGCCTGCAGCGTCCTGCTCTGTGAGTTCCCCACGGGCAAACAGAACTGGTGGTAGGTGCGGGGACCCTCCCCCTTATATAGTTTAGTTTTAGGTTTTGTATTTTTTTTACAGGTTCACCAACGGAATCCTGTGTGGAAAGAAAACAACAAGAGATTAAATGGCAGCAAGTCAAGGGTGGGATGAGGCCAAGCAGGCTTAGGAGGCTCGCGGTTTCTCTGGGCTCATCCTTCTGTGTGAACAGACATAGAAGGGCGAAGGATGTCTGACTGGAACTAGCCCCCTGCATGCCACAGATGCTTGGCATTCCAGGGGCAGGAAGCTGGGCGAGCCTCCAGTTACCTGTACCTGCCTGGGCTTCCGGGGGGGGGGGGGAGGGGGACACACCGCCCCTTCGTAATGTAAGAGCAGGCGCCCCAGGCATGCACCCCATCTGCACGATCCCCCTCTCCCGCACAGCCCATTCCCTCTCTCCTGTCCCCTTGGGGATCCAGCTCCTTGAAGGAAAGGGGTGAGCAACTCCCTGCGCCCCTGCCTGTCTGCAGGGAGAAATGGGGCTTCCTCAATGCGCCCCCTGCCAGAGGCACATGAAGCTCAGACTCTGGAGCCGGTAAGTGGACGGCATCAGAAGAGCCACCCCCAGGGTCTCTGCAGAGGTGATCTTGCTGAAGAGAGAAAGCACAGCAGGCTGGAGAAGCAGCAGGCAGCTCTTCCCCAGCCTGCGAGTGCACACAGGAAAAAAGGGGAAACTGGAGTTTTCCTGGCCCTGTGAGAGACCCCAGCAGGTCAGCAGGAAGCTCCAGGGGCGACACCCGGAGGGCTTGAGAGCTTCAGTCCTCCTGGGTGTGGCCAAGGCGTAGCCCATTTCCAGGGAGGGGGATTTGGTCTCTCTGCTGTGGTCAGAAGTCCCCCAGCACTCCCAGCACTGCAGGAAATTAGGACCCTCAAGTATATAAAGGGGGAATGGCATTGCACCCTCCTCTGTGCAAATGATGCAGATTAGAAAGTGGGGGCGAAAACCCGAAGATCCCAAAATGAAGTTGGAAAAACCACCCAGCTGGAATGCTGGCACTTCACGGCGGCTCCTAGAGGCAGCGGGCAGGCAGGTCCCATCAGATGCACCTTCGAGCATTTCAGGAGCGCAGGTTCCTGGGCGCCCCCCCGCTGGAGCCCCAGGTTCAGGGCGCCGCCCGCCAGTGAGCTTTCACAGCCCCTGGCGGCAGCCTACGGTGGTTTCTCCTGAATCACTAAGCCGGGTCGGAGGGATCCCCTGGGAGATGGGGGTGCAGGCATCTGGGCTCACAGCAGCTGCCAGACGTGGCGGAGCCGGCCCCAATAGCCGTGTCTTCGTTCTCCTGGCCCAGAGTCTCCGCGTGGAAATGTCACTCCCCCAAATGGAGCTGGGCCCCAGATTTTCCTGTCCTTGCCTTCCAGCTCCAGAGGACACGTGTTTGGGGGGCTGTTAGAGGCTTAAAATGGAGTGTGCACCCCCACACGAGGTGAACTGCCCTCCCCGCCGGGGGCACGGGTGTCGCCCCCTGTACACAGCCAGACGCCTGCGCGAGCGCGGATGGACCCGCTGCTCTTGCTAGACTGTCCCCTACTGTGCCCACCAACCCCCACATTTCCAGGATTTTAAAAAAATTAAACAACAAAGCAGTGAACACAGAGAGATACGTCCTTAATCTCTTTAACTTTTTTGAGAGTTAAAAATATATATGTAGGCTGCGTCCTGGTGGCCGGGGACGATGTCCATTCACGCAGCTGGCCCTGCCCTCCCAGCGTAGTCAACACCCTCGGAGGGGTCTGGGGTCATCTGGTCACCCGCCTCCATGGAAAGGTGTCCTGCCCAGTGGATCTGCTTTCCAACTCACGATCCCAGCTTTGAAGGGGCAGCTCCATGGACAGAGGCCCCAGCGAGAGGCGCCACGTCCACGCTTTCCCTCTGGCCAGCCCACCTCCCAGCAATGCTCCCACCTGAACGTCTGCAGTGCTTCTGGCCCCGCCTCATCGGCTCCCCAGGACCTGGGCCTGCCTGCTGTCCAGCTCGGCCTCCCCTCTTCCTTCCGGGCGGCACCCGGGCATCAAATCTCAAACTCGCTCGTCTCGGGGCTTTTCCGATGCCACGCACCCCACTGCAGGCTCCCCCTGCCCTGGGCCCGCTCGCTGGCTCCTCCCAGGTTTCAGCTGACACGGTCACTCCCTGGACAACCCCAGCGTCCCCCGTGCCTTCTTAAACGTGCTCCCCATTTCTTTTCTGGCTCGTGGCGTGCCCTGTCCTTCTCCTTCTCAGACGTGAGACAGTTTGCACTGATTTCCATCCGTGCACGTGTATTTCTTGTCACGCCCTGAGCACGGCCGCTGCCCAAGAAAGGGGTGAGGTCTGCCTTCGTCACTCAGCATCCCCGGCTCCGTGCCTGGGCGGGCACAGGAATCCACGCTGGCTGAAGCTCAGACAAAAGGCGTGCGTGGGAGGAGGTGACATTCTCCATCACAACTGATGCCTCCTCAGCCCTCAAAGGGCCTCCGTGGGATGCTGAAGGGGAGACCCCGTCTGAGGACAACGGATGTGCCTCCCGGAGAAGGAATCCTGCTCCGAACCTACAGGCATTTGGCTCTAGCTGGTGGCTCAGGATGAAAAAGAGAGGGAGGGACAGATGCAAGCTTGCACCTCAAAGGTCCATTTCAAGAGCAGTGCCGACTTCTTGCAGAGGGAAGCTGGCTTTCCTGCAAGGGCTCCCCGCAAGCTAAGGCCTTGCCCAAGCCCTGCCGCCTGGATTTCAGCTCATGGGGGCCTGCTGGAGTCTTTTATTCTGCAGACTCCAGTGCCTTGAGCCTCTCCACTGGCCACCGGCCACAGGCAGGGACCACGGAGCAAAGGGTCACTCAGGCCCTCGGTGCCTCAGCTGCGAAACAAGACAAAGCACGAGGTCTGGCAAAAAGGAAGCTGGTGTTGCAAAGAAATCAGAGATGGGGATACGAGGAGTTTGATTTAGGAGCAAACCAGTGCCCTCTGCTGCCTGGGAGCTAGTGGAAGCATCCAGAGACTTGTCGAGGATTCCAGATTCCAGGGCTCACTGGGCCCCCCTGGGTTTGCAGACTGCCCTGGGTTTAAAGACCAGCGTCTGCTTTTGCAAAACAAAGGAAACAGACAACAGGAATTTTTCCCGGGGACACAGCAGCTTCTAGTTACTCCCTCCACAGCCTAAAGCCTTAGTTGGTGTTGTTTTCCCCCCAGGATTCAGCTTCCAGAAGGGTCTTGATGTTGCTTTGAAAAAGCACCGTTTGAATTACAAAGCTTGATGTTCTATTAATGTATTTTTTAGAACAAAGTGGGAAGGCTCAGGTGCATTTCTTACTTTTTATTTGTTATTGTCTTCAGTTGTGTTTGGCAAATAATAATAATAATGCATGATTTATTTCTCACTTGTTTCCTGTTCAAGAGCTTTCATTATTTTTGCAGGCTCCGCTCGAAATGAAGTTCAAAATCTGAAAACTGATGAGGTTTACTAAAGTTTCCCTGTTACATGAAACAAGATGGGAAATGAGTCCGAGACCCACTGGCAGGCGTGTGCCCGCGGCTGCCTTCCTTGGAGCACTTTCCTGAGCAGGGCAAGGCCAGCTCTGTTTTGTCTTGGCCCACAGCGGAGGTGTCTGAGCCAGGATTTGCTCGACGCTGTGGTAGAACCGAGGGAAACAGGGTGTGCGTCTGCAGGCCGGGCAGGGCAGGCGGATTCCGCCAAGTTTGGGTCCTAAACGTGCCTATAGGTTAGACTGAGACGAGCAGGGCATGTGATAACAAACTTATATCGTCATTAGAAATGTATCTGGAGAGGCTTCACCGCTATGGGAGAGACAAACCTTAGTGAAATGTTTTAGTATTAATTGCTATTTATTTAAAGGACAATAAGTGTCCTGGTAAATCTGAGAGATCTTCCTGGCAGTTCTCAGCTCGATGCTCATGTCCAGGCATTAATTACAAGAATTAGGGACATGTAGAATCCAAATGCTTGCGTCCCGGTGAGTGACAAACGGCCAGCCTGACACACGGCGGCGGCGGAATCGTCAAGCGTTTATCAGGACTAACAAGGCTGTCTGCACAGCCCTCCCGTGCTGTGTGGCAATAATTCGTGGTGGCGGCAGCTCAAGGCCACGCGGGGGGGGGGGGCTCGTGGATACCGTGGCTGGGCTCGGAGAAGGTGGGCAGCTCTTCTCGTGTCGCCTGTCTGGAGTCCTCCAGGAACGAGTCAGGCTCTTTGGTGGCCCCAAGAGAGGGAAATGGGGTCAGGCAGCCTGCAAAGCATGTGGGCCCATTTGGGGGTGCCTTCCCGGCTCCCCCACCCCATGCTGGTGGGGTCCCCTTGCTGCTGGAAGGGAAGACCTGGGCAGATCAGGTAGGAGGATTTTCTGGATCAGAGAAATAAAAGCATTTTTTTTCCTCCCCATTCGATTTTGTTTTTAGGTCAGAGCTGTGGCTCCCCACTCAGAAAGAGGAGACCCTGGTCGCAGGCTTGGGGGCACTCTGGGGCTGCCCCACCCCCTGCACAGCTCTCTGCAGGGTTCGGCTGAATGTCCCTGCAAAGGACATATGACTGCAAGGCCTGCCCTGCTCCCCTGCCACCCAGCGCTCCTCCCCCTCGGGGCTGGGCCCAGGGTGGAAGGATGGGAAGGTGGTGAGGGAGGGCATTGAGAGGAGGTGGGCGAGAGAGGCCACCATCTCGCGGGCACTCGTGGAGCCCTGGGCCAGGTGGCCTGCATGCCATCTGGCTCCACCATCCACTGGGCACGTCACTCAAGCTCCCGGAGCCTCAGTTTCCTCCTCTGTAAAATGGGAGTGTTGGGAGGACTGAACGAGCTGCTCTGGGTAAAGACAGCTGTGAGCAGTGCCGGGCAGGGGACAAGCAGCACCTGGCTGAGCTGCCACTTGAGTGTCCTCACTGGGGACCAACCCCCTTGCAAGGCCACCTGGAGCAGCAGGTGTATCTTCTACCTCCAGACCTGCGGGCCCAGAGCTCCTGGAGGACAGAGATGCTGGCGGCTACTCAGCCCCGGCCTGTGTGGAAGCTCCGCCATGGAGCCGGGGGCCCCCTGGCTGATGGAGCAGGCTCCCGGCTGCTAGCCTGGTGGGAACCCCACAGGGAGTGCTGACGGCAGCCTCACAGGTGTAAGTCACGTTGGAGCAGACAGAGGCAGAGGATTCTGACAGACTTGCCGTGCCCGGCACACCAGCCCCTTGAGGGGCTCAGGAAGGACGGACTGAAGGACGGGCTGCCTCGCACCTGCCTTGCCCACCCAGGCGCAGCAAAACCTCCTCTGGACAGTCTGTGTGCTCATCTAATCGGGGCTCGGCCTGCTGGCTGGGCATCGCTCGGAGCCGGTCATTTTGGCTTCGGGACAGGGAGGGAGGCTGGAAATTTGATTTGAACCAAACACGTGATTCATTAGTGCTGGGATCAGGAACTGAGGATTCGTTCCTACTTCTGAGAGCAGCTGGTTCCTTGTGGCTCCAGCTGAGTGCCCTGGGTTGAGCGGCAGGAGGGGACAGGCACCACCCCGAGACAGCACCCCTGCCTCTGACACCGATGCTTTCCATGCAGTCCTCCACATCAGGTGAGCAGAATGCAAGGAAACAAATACATGCACATACACATGTCACTTTGAGACGTTGATATCCCATCCTAGAAACTGAGTTCCCTGTCCGTGGAAGGGCTATGATGTCACATTTGGAAAAAATGTCTGGGGGTTGGGGTGGGGGTGGGAGATTACCTCTTAGATGAGTAAAGTGAGCAGAATGTGAATCCCTGGGAAATCGAGCATCAAAATTAAAAACAAACCAAGAGAAAAACCCAAAGCACCCTCGGGTTGTGTCTATGGATGACACATATAGAATGTGCAGCCATGGGGGCGAAATGCACTTTCCACCCAGTAAGTAGCCTGGATGTCGAGAAGATTCAGCACAGAAGAAAACAATTTAATGTTAGCATTAAAGTTAATATCATCGAAAGCCAACCAAATGTTCTCGTCCAGCAGAGCGTGGAAAATTCATCCTGTTGTGGTGCCGGTTCTTGGCTTCAAATTCGTAGATGTCTCCACTCTTCGCTTTCTTTCTTTGTCATTTTTTTTCTTATCTCTTATTTTTATATTCCACAATTGTGTTTTAATTCCGCTTTGCGCCCCCCTCCTAATGTCAAGCATGGAGTGGAGGCGTGGGCCCTGCCCATTTGCTCGCTGCCCTAATCGCTTCCTGTTGAGGGAAACGAGAACAGGAATTGCAGCTTGTTTCCAGAAACGGCTTTCCCTGCCACGCAGAACGTGCTGGCGGAGGCCTTCCTCAGGGATGGGAAAGACTCTGGCAAAAGGGTCATGGTGTGGAATCGGGTCAGGAGGGGTAGGTTATTCCCATCAGCCGGGACCTGGGGACATTCGCTAACAACACAACAAAAAGACCCAAAGCGGGCATCCAGCAAGACCCCACCTTGGCCATCTTCCCACCAGGCGCAGAAGGTTCCAGATACCCCAACGCGGACACAGGGCTGGGGAAGGTGAGGAGAAGGGAAAGAATAAATGCCCAGAGAGAGATACATACCATGAAACAGACACCAGGCATCTGTCCTGCCCCCAGGAGCTAAGAAAGGCTTCGGCCAGTCAGCAGGAGATTTCAAACCATTTCTCAGACACAAAGGCCACGGGAATGAGATGCCGGTCCGAAGAAGAGGGTCTGCAGCGAGCAGAAATATGGGCTTGCGCGTGCCGGTTCGTGACACAGCCAGCCAGCCGGGTCAGGCCTGCTGCGGGAAACTGCCTTCTCGAGAAGCAAGGAATTGCGTAAGGGAACGATCTCCTGGGGCCACCAGCCTTCGGGCAGGAAGGGACCCTTTTCCTCCCAGTGGACAGAGAGGGTCCTGCTCACTAACACCTCCTCCCACCCCTCGGAGGCCTTGGGGGTACCAAGGAACCAGGCTGCTTGGAATTTGGAGGAGAGATTGGGAGGCGGCATCCAGGACAATTGTGCAATCCTGGATTTTTGTTCTGGAGTTTTCTGGACAAACCCAGAGCCCTCAGAGGGCAGAGATTTGATGCACTTTATTGACCATCCTGGAGAGGGTAGCGCCTGGCTCATAAAATGGCTTGCCCGTAGTTTATTAACTTTGAGGTCAAGTTAGCCATTTCCCGAGGCTGGTGAGCTACAGCAAAGGCAAAGGGTTTTTGCCTTTGACGAAAAGCAAGAACCCTTTCCAACCAACGCTTCCATGCCAGGGCATAAGCTCCCCAGTGGTGCCAGGGCCTGACTTGGACAGGGCCCCCCTACAGTGCAGGGACAGAGAGCAGAATGCGAGGACACAGCCCACCGACCCCCTGCCCCCCAAAGGCCCAAGCGCTGGTCGGCCAGGATTCATCTCCAAACCTGCACACACAGCCAGCGAAATGGTTTGAAACTCCTTTTGTCAATTCTTTGTGAATTTGGCCTTCTGGAAGGCTGGGATGCAACAAACAAGCTTCCCAAATGTGGAGGGTGAAATTAAAGTTGCTCAGAACGACAGCTACAGGGGCTTCCACTCTTAAACTGCCCCCGTGAAGAAGAGAGCGCTTCAGACAGAGGATGCTGTGGAATGCAACACAGCGATTCCAAAAGAGAAGGTGCAGCGGAATGGGATTTAAGGAATGTGCACTCGTTCCCACCGACAGGACAAGGACACGTTTGCTGGGGGACCTACAGCTGGCCCCGGCAGCCTTCGCCTGCCAGGCACCCCAAATCCCCTGTCTCTGAACAAATTCACAAACAGTAGAGATGCAAGCGGGACCCTTTCTAGAAGTTACCTCCCCCAGGCCCCCTCGCCCTTGGGTCTAAGAGAGTCCCATAGAGCTAGGGAAGCACCGAGCAGCAGCGGAGCTGGTGGCTCAAAGGGGCCTTCAGGGCGAGCTGGTGTCCTACTGTTTTCTCCCTAAGATTTCTAAGTTGTTGGAGACTGTTTTTTTAATTTACAAAATGATGCATGAGTGCATGCTCATTTAAAAAACAGCTCATCGATATTTTAATTTAATTCCGGGTAAACGTTCAGAAGCTGACTCAAGAGTTTCTTCACTATTCCAAGGGACGGTGTGAGGCACATATCATCTTTGAGGGCTCACACATGAATAATAAAAGAGAGCGTTTCACTAGAAACGCCAGGTCAAGTTATCCGGTTGGTAGTAGATCTTTTTTGCTAGATTTGCCACTGACGTTTTATTGGTGGGCTTCAGAGGCGCAGGCTCACGGAGGGACCACGATGAATCTGCTGATACTTAGAAGGCCAGTACGCGCCAAGCTGGCGCTTGGACTCTGGGCCACGACGAGCGCTCGGCCTCCATGGCGCACCCCGAGGCCTGGTGCCTGCGCTTCCCCCCGTGACCCACCCTCAGGGGTCTGGAAGTGAATTCTGGCTGCCGCATCCCTCTGGGCGGCAAAGCACCTGCTGCACCCACCCTCGTCCCGCCAGGTGGGCGTTAACACGGCCCCACCCCTCCGCAGCCCGGGCCCGTGCCCGAGAGACCACCGGGCGCTTACCGGTTTCCGTTGAAGGTGGACTTGTACTCCGCGGCCGGGAGCAGCGTCTCGTCGGTGTACGTGGGCACGGACGCTCGGACACACTCGTGCGAGCACTGCAGGGTCTCGTTGTAGGCCGTGAATATGTCCAGGCTGCTGGGCACGCGGGCGGGCGTGAAGTCCGTCAGGTTCTGGCAGCTCTCCTCCTGCTGGCTGATGGTCCGCTGGTGTCTGTTCCTGCGTGCGTTCCCGCTTTGGGCACAGCTGGAAGGGAGAGAAGTTGGGGTGGGGGACCCACAAACACAACCGCAGCACAACGTGGAGCCTCCGTTTCGAGGCCTTAATTACACGTCATTTAGTAGTAAATGGTAATTCCCAGCCTCTTCTGCAAGATCAACCACAATCAAGCAATCAGCCTTGTTTTGTTGTTGTTCCGTTTGAATTTTAAATGCGGGCCCCCTATTGCAGGGAGAACCAGGAGGTAAGTGGGAGTGCTGTGTTAGCCGCCACCTCGGGCTTGTTTGCCCAAAAGATGTCAGCCGTGTACGGTGCTGACTCGGTATCCCCCCGGCACGGCTGCTCTCCCGGCGGCGGACACGGGAAGCCTGTGCGCAGGCTGGAGTGGTCCACTGGTTCATTGGAGAACAGGCCATGTCGTTGTCTCTGGAGGGGGGCTGGGAAGCGGGGACTCCCTTAGCCTCAGCCCCTCCCGCTGGAGACCGGACCCTCCTTTGTCCCAGACGGGGTCACTGAGAGACCCTCCCCACGCTTGAGCTCCCATCCTTGAGCACAGGGGCTTCCAGATGTCCCCGCCCTGGCCAGTGATGGGCTTGACAAGGAAGGCGACCGGCGAGCCCCTCGTGCCACGTCCCTGGCAAGCATCCCTGGAAAGGGGAGCACTGGGACCCTCGTGTCCAAGCGCAGCGGGACGGGGGTGGGGGCTTCCAGAGAAACTCCTCTGCGGCTTGAGGACCAGGGACGCCTGCTCTCCCCGGAGGCCCCCCGTCCGCCTTCCCCTCCCCTTCCCTTGGCACTCAGAGCCTGCACGAGTCAGGGGCTGCTGTTTCCTGGAGCTCTTAGCTTGGCCTGAGCAGCCTTCCCAGGGAAAGGACTGGAGATTCCTGGAGAAGGGCCCTGCCCGCAAATGGGACCTGCACAGCTCCTGCCACCTTCCGCCCCAAGGTCGCCATCCAGCACCTTCTCTCTGACATGGCCTCCGCTCCAGGGCACTCTCTGCAGGATGGAAGCAGAGGCAGGCAAAAGTGTGCAGGTCGCAACCCACCTAAAAGCACTTTCTGCAGAGGAAGCTCAAGGTCAGGGGAGTTGTTCGGCCACAGCCTGGTCCCCTGCCTCTCCCCAAGGCTGCTCTCCCCAGCTGCAAATCCTGGAGTTTCCTGCCAGATCCCAACTGTTGGGGGGCCTGTAGCCCCTCCTCTGGCCAGGCCCTGCCTAAAGAGCCCCGCTGTGGCCTGCGGCTCTGTCCTCGTGCCCTGTCTCCAGGTTTGCAGGCCATCAAGAGGCGTCCAAGGCCTCCCTGGCTGGGTGTGAGCTTGGTTCTTTCGGCTGTGCTGCCCCCGCCTCCGTGCCAGCCATGGGGCTCCACCTTCCCTGATCCCAGAGGCTGGGTGTCTCTGCATTTCCGCGCATTTCCCTGTCATTTGGCACTCAGGTGGCGCCGCTGCCCAGCAGCCCCCTCTGACTTGGTGTTGCTACTTGGAGGCAGGGGTGGATCATTTGGGTAGATGACTCCACAAGGGAGCTATAGCTTTGACGCTAAAAGGAAACACGTTTGCTGGAGGAGTGACTCGGGCAGACGGAGGCCTCCGGGGTGCTCTGCGAGCAGCGGGGTCACCCAGCAGTCCCCCGATTTTCCCAGGGGTGCACCAGGCCCAAACACCCAGCAAGGCCAGCCTCAAAGTAGGCCAGTTTCCAGGAGGAAGTAGGCGAAGGCAGGCGGCCTGGGGCAGAGCAGTGACCTAGTTCAGCGAGCTCGGCGGCTGCGAGAGGAAGGCAGAAGGCGGGTACAAAGGAGGCCAGAGGCAGCGCAGGGCCCGGCCCTGCCTTTCTAGGGAAAGTCGAGAGAGAAAATACAGTGAAAGGGCCTGTGCGCTGGGCGCCTGGATCAGAGGCAAAGAATTTGGAGATGGGAAGCGCTGGCCGCGTGAGGCCCTATTCCCCGCAGGCTGGGGTGATTCCATCCTGCAGAGAGTGCCCTGGAGCGGAGGCCACGTCAGAGAGAAGGTGCTGGATGGCGACCTTGGGGCGGAAGGCGGCAGGAGCTGTGCAGAATCCTGGGACCGGATCGGCTGCCTGTGGCCTGGGCCTTTCGGCTTCCCCAGGGACCCGGGCTGCAGGGCGGAGGCTCCTTACCAATTTTTTAAGACAAGAGTTGTAATCAGGGCAGCAATAACCATGACGAGGGAGACGGTGATGGTGATGATCTGATGGACAGCCAGACCTGCGGAGAAGGCACAGAGCGGGCGTCAGGAGGGCAGGGCGGCACGGCCCTGCGCGCTCGATTAGGAAGGCCTGGACATCCCAACGCAGACGCCCGGGGCGGCCCGGTCACACGGCCTCGCGGGGAGGTGCAGGCGCTGGCAGGGGCTGCGGGCCCCGCGGCTGCCCCCACGCGGGCTCCAGGACAGGAGGCTCCAGCTCTGCCCCTCTCCTTCCCATCACCCTGTCCGCCCCAACCGGGACCCTCAGCGGCCTTCCTTGCACCTCTGCCTGCTGAGAGGAGCCTCCTTCCTCTCCTCCTACCCCGGGCAGCTCTTCGGCTTCTTAATCGGGAACTGTGAGCAACGGGCAGCTGGGCTGTGAGAGGAGCAGGGTTCAGTGGGACCAGGAGGGGCCGGGACAGCCCAGGGCTTGAGGGGAAGGAGGGGAAGAGGGACGGGGGGCATCGCCCCTGTTCAGACTTCTTCTGGAAAGTTCTCTGCCCATGAAGCTCCAGGGAACAAAAGGCCCCCAGCCCAGCAGGTGACCATGCCCAAGGTCCTGGGGGAATATCTGCAGTCTAGCCTCGCTGCCCTGCCCCCAGTCCGATGGGGGAGGGGACGTGAGGAAACTGGCAGAGTCGGGACAGCAGAACAGATCACTAGAGACATGGGCCAGCCTGGACCCCGGCCAGGAGCTGTGTGCTGACCCCGGATGTCAGAGACGGAAAAGCTCTCCGCCCCCACCCTCCGTGCCCACCTGTCCTGCCCCAGCTCCCACCAGCCACAGACCGGCAGGGGGAGGGGGCGCCGTGGGCTCAGCCCCCACCTGCATCCCCACCTGGGCAACGCGTCTCCCTGAGGTATCCCCTGGCTGACACTACCGGCCGTCAAGGCCACCTGGACGTTCACAGCTCCGGCCCTGCCATCCTGTTCTCAGCAAGAACCAGGCGCGCTAAGAGTAGAAGCAGCGAGGGGTTTGCTGCGGCCCCCAGGGCAGCACCTGCCCCACGAAGTGCTGATTTCCCGTTCTCTCACCTGAGACGCCCCAACGCCTGCCCTGCGCTCTCTGCACTCAGTCATCACGTCCACTTTGCAGAGCCCCAAGTCACACAGGCTGCACCCCTCGCAGGGGACCTTGTTTGGAAATAGGACTTTGGGGAGGGTCTAGGTTAAGGCAGGGTCCTCCTGGATGAGGGCGGGCCCTAGAGCCCATGTGAAGGTCCTGCTACGAAGAGGACAGGCACGGGAGAGGAGGAGGCCACCGACGATGGAGGCAGAGACTGAGGGAGCACCAAGGGCAGTGGAGACGCCAGAAGCTGGAAGAGGCGAGGAAGGCTCTTCCCCTGCAGGCTTCGGGGGAACCTGGTCCTCTGACACCTGGATTTCCGACTTCTGACCTCCAGAGCTGGCAGGGGATACATGTCGTTTGCTTTTAGCCCCTCCCCACCAGCCTGTGCAATTCTGTGGAGGCAGCGGCGGGGCACCCAGGCCCGCTTCCTGGAGGTGCGGGGAGCGCACGCGGCACGTGTGCGTCCCAGGGGGCGGATTTCCCAGTGTGGAGAGCTTGCTGGCCGCCTCCCAAGGACACAGTCTCGCAGACAGATGTTACCGCTCTACTGAATATTATCCTCGTGGGGGAAATTGTTAATAAATGATTAAAACCAGACGCGACCGGGAAACGAGCGCTCTCTCCCTACTTCCCTTCCTTCAAGGGCCGTTGCTGTTTGTCAGGAAGGGGCCCTCCTGCGCTTCCAGGAGAAGCACCGCTGGCAAAGCAGTAGAGCAAACACATGAAAGCCACGGCTTCCCATCATTCGCCCTTTTGTCCAGTGATTCAAGAACCACTTATTGAGCACTTACTGTGTGCCAACCAGTGCCAGCGGAGACCAGTTCAGCATGGTGCTGCCCTTGGGGCACAGCTGCCTGGTGCCGTCTCTGAAAGCCACAGCATTGATGGCTGGTTCTGGGCCCAGTGTGTGGCACCTGCTGTGAACTGCCGGGGGACTTTGCCTTCTCCACGAGGACTGCCAAATCAGCTTGCCAACATGCCTGCCCTCAGCCTCACCCACAATGGAATGCCCACCAGCCTCAGCGATCTCTCCCTATACAGTTTTTGGAGACCCAGTTTGGACCTCGATGGCCAAGGAAGGGGTTTAAAAGGATGTCTAGCTCAATGGATAACCATGGAGGGGTGTACTCAGGCTCTTCTTGCCCTCATCTGCATATTTTCTCTGGTCCGGTCAAGAGGCCACCAGTTTTCCATGAGGAGTATGGTCATGCTCCTATGCATGCTATGATGGTGATGGTGATGATGGTGATGATGGTGATGATGGTGGTGGTGGTGGTG
>JAKSZT010053883.1:876330-896588 GCA_026826555.1 Tolypeutes matacus | reverse complement strand
TGGTGATGGTGGTGGTGGTGGTGATGGTGGTGGTGGTGGTGGTGGTGATGGTGGTGGTGGTGGTGGTGGTGGTGGTGATGGTGCTGGTGGTGGTGATGATGGTGATGATGATGCTGTCAGAAATACGTGGTAAGTGGTAGTGATCTCCAGGCATTGATTGAGCACTGGACATATGTTATCCCACTTATTTTTGGCAAGAACTCTAAAAGGTGAATATTGTCCTCACTAATTGTGGAAGTAAAACTGTATCTGGGAGGCTCTGTGTAAATTCCTTGGGTCACATAGGATGTGCTATCTCCAAAGCCCACACTAAGAGCAACTGTATCTATGAATCCCCTCCTGGGCCAAGACTTGATTCACCTACGCATCAGCTTTGAACTCACTGCTCATTCCTTCTGGGGCAGCATCTGGCACCCTTCCTCTTTATGTTACTGGGAGAGAATGAGTTTCTAACATTTCAGGAGCAGGGGCTGGTGCGTCACCACCTCCTCCAAGGACAAGTACACTCAGAGAGTGGTCTGGACCCATGCCAAGAGCCTCCCAGCCATTCCTTGGCAGGTCACACCCCCATAACCACGGCAAGAACTGAATCTTCATTTTGTGGGCTAATCCTGCCATCTTCTAGGCCAACACTGGCAAACCCAATGCCCGCAGAGCCCACGTGGGAAGAGAGCACAGTGAGCTGGGAGGAAACAGCAGGGAGCTGCGGGGACAGCTTCAGCCAGAGGGGCTGCACTGAAAATCACCTTGCAAAGGAAAAGCAATTGTCATCTCCTCTCCAAGAGGAGGCCCAGGAGACTGCAGGCTGTGGGCTGCTCATCTTGTTACTAAGGAAACACTTCTGTGGGGCCGAATATTTGCTTTGACGGAAGTCCTTGGAAGGGAAGTCTCGTGACCAGTCATCCCTTACATGTTTAATTCCCTCCTATTCCCCTTGAGAGTGAGGATGGGAAGGGGCTGGAGCTCCTTTTCTAATAGATGAAAAGAACTGAGCTCCAGACGGGAGATGGTTGGTTCAGGGGATGCCCTCAGTGATGACGCTAAGGGGAACTAGGTCCTCATAAGACCCTGAGTCCCTTAAGAAAGGGACCAAGTCCTCATTCCTTTATACCCCTCACACCTCACTCCATGCATGTGCACTGCCCCCCATGCCATCTTGCAAGAGTGGCTGTGATATCTTATTCAACTTATAAATGAGAAGTAAAATAAGAAACCAGGGAAAAGGAAGATAGGTAATGACACATTTCCAATGTTTGCCTTGTTTGGGAGGCCCTGTAAAACTTCCCAATATAAAATTTGGAGGAAGAGGTATGTGTTTGCCAGCTAGGGTAATCGGGGCAGAAATACAACAATAATGTAACAGCTACCCTTTCTCCTAAGATTTCTCTGTGCCAGGCAGCTTTCTAAGCCTTCACACATGTGGTTGACCTAATGCATCACCCCAACCTGTGAGAAGGGCATTTGTTGCATCTGTCAGACCTACGAGGAGTCTGAGGCTCAAATAAGTAAAATGACTTTTCCCTGGTCACTGGGCAGAGCCAGGAATGAAAGCCAATTTTCTGCTCTGGAGTTCCAGAGAAGATCAATCGTGCTAACTCCAAATTCAGCAAATCTGCAGCCACATTCTATTAATGAAATTGGTTTGAGGGAATCATCTTATTAATCCTCACATACATTTGCTTGCAAAGCAAATAGTCTTGCACTTCAAAGCCTGGCTCATGGATTTTGAATGGGCCACTGAGCTCAGACAAAAGGAAGCAAACGGCTAAAGAGGACCCAACAACATAAGGCCATGACGGTGGACAAAGACTGGGTCTTCTGACATGCGGTTGAAATAATATTTCTAGGAAACTATTTGGAAGATGGAAAATCAGTGAGGACATCTCCTCATTCTCCATCTTTGGGAAGCTGTCTACTAAGAAGAGAGAAGAACAATGGGTAACATTTTTAATCATTGGGTCAAACCACATCATGTCCTTCTCCCTGAATACCAGTTGTTTCCTCCTCATCTGCATATCCATTAAGTCTTGGAGCAGTTCTGGCATCAGCAAACCTTTTCTTAAAGAGCCAGATAGAAAATATTTTCAACTTTGCCGGTCACTGCAACTATTCAATTCTGCCATTGTAGGGTGAAATCTGCCTTGGACTACATGTAAACACGTGGTTAAATTCCAATAAAACTTTATTTACAAGACGTGCAGGGTAGAGTTTGGCACACAGTTTGCAGACCCCTGATTCAGATGAACAT
Source organism: Tolypeutes matacus (assembly GCA_026826555.1). NCBI lineage: Eukaryota > Metazoa > Chordata > Mammalia > Cingulata > Chlamyphoridae > Tolypeutes > Tolypeutes matacus. The sequence continues at coordinate 894,340 of JAKSZT010053883.1, read as the reverse complement.
TAAATTGTAATTAAATTGAAATCTATATCTATTTTGAATGGTTTGCTAAAGGTGGAACTCAAATGGCAAACTTTCAGTTCTGAAGAAGTGAACTGTCAGACTCTATCATCAAAGGTTTACCATCTTCCGGGATTTTCACTGGTCGCTACCATCAAGGCTGTCCCAAAGACAGCAGTGGCCTCTCGCTTGTGGGTCTGTAACTACCTCCGCTGTAGCCACCTCACCCTACCGGATTCCTCCACGAGAAGCGGCGTGAGAATAGCTCATTTAGGGTGACGGCTTCCCTCTGGAACTCAACAAGGATTCTAGAGTTTCGGAATCAAACTCAGGGAGAATTCCACCACTTCATCCCTGCAATGGCCCTCGAGAATAGGTTGACCACATGTCTATGCCCACTTACTCCATTAACAGTGGAGAAAAACCTGCATCTTGTGAAACTCAAGAATGTTCAGATCACAGACGATTGTGTTGAGAGGGATCTTGCCTGCCAGTCTCTGTCCCTCCTGAATGGCATCGTTCTTAGGAGGACGTCCTCCCACCCTCTCCTTCCTCGCCGCTGTCTCACAACACTCATGCCTTAACAAATGGCTCCTGCCGCCACGTCTCTGGTGGCCGTTAAACAACGCATCAACATCTGTGCCATGAAGCCTACAGACAGTGGGTGAAGCCAGGCTTTGACCATCTCTCCACCACCTTTCGGGAGGCTTATGATGGGGTTGCCGATGACGTCGCCTGAAGCAGACATACACTTTATGCCCTCAAGGAAAGAAGGAAAAAAATTTTCTCCTGTCTATGTCCAAGGTCAGCAGCATATCCCATCTTCCAACCGCTTGCAGCTCAGATGCGGTCCGAGCTCAGAAGCCTGCTGTGCAGGGATTCTTGCTTCCTTTTCCTGACAGGTGTTATTGTTCCTGCTAATTTAGGGGCTCTTTCTGCTCCTGGTAATTGCACTGTATACTAATGTGCTGGGAATCAGCTGCCATCCCGATCGTGAAAAATTGTACCCGGAATAATAGATGGGGACAGATGGATTACCAAGCTCTGCATCAATCAATAGGGCTTTTATGGTTATATTTGTGGTGGCTTGTAATAAGATCAGGACCTGAAGACTGATGTGGATGTTGGTAATCCATCTCTGTGTCTGCACAAAGTCTTATTAGATGAAGCCAAAGCAAACAAGGGGCATTGTCCTTTGCAAAACCAAACACATGGAGGACCTTCTTTTCCAGCATGTGGGGGGTGCGTGGCCCATTCAGTTGGCACACCTGGGTGAAGGCGGTGGCAGAGGCCCTGAATTGGAAGACATTTCTGCGTTTAGCTCGTTTTGCAATGCAGGGATCTAACAAGCCTGCATTATGCGAACAAAGAACGGGATACCAGTGGTTGCAAAGATGTCTTTCTGGCACAGGGGCATTTGATAGATGAGAGGTGACAATGGGTACGTAAAGTGCCAGTTCCACTACAAAGAAACCATCCCTTTTCCACCAATGCCTGAACAATGTCAATTCCACAGTAAGTCTTTGAAAAATAGTCCCTGGAAACATGGCGGCCTGAGCAGTAAGCACCCGGAAACGGGCAAGGGGCCAGCCCCTTGAGGCGTCCTAAGGTGGCGGCACTTCACGGCTTAGAGCTCATTTGGAGGCAGCTGCCACCTCCTAGAGCAGGATATGGAGAAAAGGGCACCTTCTGAAACCAGGGTGCTCACAGAAAAACAAGCCCACTGGCTTTTGTTGCAGTGACACCAAGGAGTGTGGCATTTTCTGGGTGACCCAGGGGAGCCCTCCGAGGGGTGAGTGTTGGCCCAGATCAGGGAGGTACCTGGAGCCTCCGTGGGGATTCAGACTCCTCTCATCGGAAGGGAAACTGGGAGTCCATCTAGCACAGGGCAGGACCATATTCTAGAAAACCCAAGAAAGCACCTGAGGCTGAGCTTCCACGGGACTCCACCTGGGCCCAAGTCCTCGAGGGACCATCTCCCAATGGACCCGCAGAGCCAGGCTGGACCAGATTCTCAACGAGAGCCACGTGCCATGACTGGAGACGTTTCTGGGTCGTCAACTGGGAGAGGCCGTGCAAGTGGTGCAGGCCAGGGGTGCCCGAACCCTCCTGCAGTGCAAGGGACGCCCCCACCACAAAGAACGTCAACAGGGCCGAGATGGGATACCCTGGGCTAGAGGTCAGAAATGGCCCCTTGATCAGATCCTGAGGGGCCTCAGAGGAGGAAATGGGCCGCTGTCATTGCTATCCCTTTTCTTATTTATGACAAAGGCAGTGCCAGGACTGGCTTCCCACAGCTTCTGTGTAGTCAACCAGCTTATTTTTGGAAGTACAGGCCAAGCATTCTTGAAGCTCACTGCCTATACAGTCCATATTCAGCAGCCACAGTGCCTGAGGTGGGTGCACAGGTGCACAGGTGACCCCACTTCCATGGGGAGGCTGAGCAATGGGCTCAAGGCCACACAGCTGAGGTGAGGCAAGCAGGACTCCAGCCTGTGATGGGCTGAATCATGCACGCCAGCAAAAGGCATGCTCTCCATCCTCCGTGTTCCTGTGGAGGAGACCTTATTTGTAAATAGCAGTGAAGGTGTGGCCTAATGAATCGGGGTGCGTTGCGCTGGAGGCCTTATGGAGAGGAGCCAGAGCCAGGAAGTCAGAGGAGAGGGGAAGGGCAGGCACCAGGAGAGAGAGTGCCAGGTGACAGGGAGGCAGCGGCACAAGGCAAAGAAGCCCACGGATTGCAGCAAGCCAGCGTCAGAGCGCTACACCCTCCAGGAGGAAGCATGGCCTCTCAAGACCTTGAGGATGGACTTCTAGCCCCCGGCACCGAGCCGATGACTTCCTGCTGCTACGACAACCAGTGTGTGCGTTTGTCATGGCAGCCCGGGCAGACAGACAAAGCTCCAAAGGCTGAGGGGCTCACCACTGTCCTACACAGCCCCTTGGAGAGCAGTCGTCTTTTCTCTACTCTGGATGGCCAAGAGCCAGGGTTCTGAGGTCTAGAAAGTACTGGGGATTCTCATATACACTCTGCCAACTATGGGCTCCAGACTCCAAAAGGACCTGGTTTCAGGGTGGTCCTAGCACTAGGGGCTGCATCCCTTGGTTGGTGGTAACCTCAGACAAGGAGAACCTTCTTTCCATTTGGAGACTCCGATGAACTTGAGAGAATGCAGCGCCATGGATGGGCAGACAGGGAGAGCCTCGGGGAGATGGCACGTCCTTGCTAAAATGGTCACATATCACCCATTTCCAAACCCAAACAGCAGCTTGATGCTTTCATTTCTTAGCACCACCTTCTCAACCAAATCTCAGCTTGTTCTGCTGCTTAGCCTGGGGGCCAAGCCTTGCCCTCAATCCTGGGCTCTGCAGGGAGAGTGGGAAAGGATGGTGGCGAGCTCGGGGGCCACTGCTGAGGCAGCAGAGGGTCATCATGAGTTGAAATGCTTCTGGAAGGATCAGGCAGGCGTGTTGGCCGTTGGCTGATCTCAGCCAGCTTCAATTGGGGTGATTGGTCGATGAGCATTGAGGAGCCCCTTTTCCCTGTGTTTGCAAAATCACAATCCCCCCAGCAGCTGACTTCAGAGCTGTGATCCCAACTGCACACTGGCTCAGCCCCTAGGTGCCCAGGCTCAGACAAGTGATAAGTCTGGACTGGTTGAATTGTGCCCCCCAAAACGCACATGCACCTGGAACTTTAGAATGTGACCTTATTTGGCAACAGGGTCTTTGCAGATGTAATTAGTTAAGGATCTCCAGGTGAGATTATCTTGGATTTAGGGTCGGCCCTAATCTAGTAACTGATGTCCTTCTAAGAAGAGGAGAGGCATGGAGACTCACACAGTAGTGTAAAGACAGACAGTGGTGTGAAGACTGACAGTGGTGTGAAGACACACAGTGGTGTGAAGACGAGCCGAGATTGGGGCTATGCGGTCGCAAGCAAAGGAGCCACCAGAAGCGGAAGAGGCCGGGAAGGGGCATCCCCCAGAGCCTCAGAGGGGTGGCCCTGTGACACCTTTGACCTCAGACTTCTGGCCTCCACAACCGCGAGACAAGGGATTTCTGTTGTTTGAAACCACCCAGTGCGTTAAATTTTTTACAGTAACCCTAGGAAACTGATACACTCACTGTGCCTCAGTTTCCCCATTTGACTGTGGAGAGGACATACTCAGGGACACACGAAGGCCCTTAGCAGCGTGCCGTAGCATCTGTGATGTTTGGCCTTCCTCAATGCAGCTCTGAGGCGGCTCCTTGAAGGCAGCGTCTCTCAGACGTCCTCTGGGATCTTGTTCTCAAGCAATTCTAGCCTAGCCTTGGGAGGGGCTGAGAGCCTGCATTTCTCACCCTCTCCCTGGGGACCCTGACACTGCGGGCCTTTCACTGGTGAGGCCTCAGAGCAGAGCTCAGTAAACACCCGCCTGTGAGCCAAATCCGGCCCACTGTTTGATTTTTGTCGATAAAGTTTTATCAGAACACAGCCATGCCCAGTCATTTACGTTATTTTCTGTGGCTGCTTTGTGCCACCAAACTGCAGTTTAGTGGTGTCAATAGAACCTTAGCGAGCACAAGACTAAAATATTTCTATTCCTTAAGAAAAACGTTGCTGATGCCTTCCCGGAAGATTCCTGCCAGTGCCACAGAAGGCATCAAGCCTGCGTGGAGTGGCTGGAGAGGGGGGCAGGTGGGTGCTGGGGAGAGGGCAGTGGTGACCCTCCCTGACCCCTGCCTCAGCCATGGGGTGACCACATGGTTGACGAAGGCTGAGCTTGCACCTTTGCTGCGTGTGGAAGCAGCCAAGTTTGATGAGTTTCTCTGAATTGCATTTAATGGCTATGAAAATGGGTTCCAAACGGAAGCCAAGCCCCGTCCATCTGCTCCCTCTGACTCACATTGAGATCCTGGCCCAGCAGATGACGGTGACCACGACGGTGCATTGGGGCCAAGGAAAGGTGACTCCCCGTGCTGGGGCAGCGCCGAGAGGAAGGGAATGGGATTTGTTCACTAACAGAACACTGCTCCCCTGAGGGAACCGCAGACTCCGCCAGAGAGAGGCGGCAACTAAACTCCCGGGCAGCCTTCAAAGCACAAGCATCGGACCTTCTTCTTTTTTTTTTTTTTTTTTTAACCTGTAGAATTTTTCACTTATACTTAAAAAAAAAAAAAAAAAAATCTCTGCCTATTTACATGTCCAATCATCCCTTATGAACATGTAATTCGCTTAAAAAAAGAAAGGATACAAATAATTCAAAAGTACCAGTGCATTTAGAGGTGCCAGTTTCAAGTCCAGCCTGGACGGTCTCCTGGTACAAAACAGGAATTCCTGAAACACGCATAGGGACCTTCGAGAGCCTGCCACTGGCCTCAGAGGTGCTCAGACTCACCACAGGGGATCCCTTTGAGATTCTGTTTGGGCTTGCTCCTTCTTGGGCCTTTCGGACCTTCTTAAATGGGCCGCTGTCCCCACTCTCCCGATTTGCCTGCCCGTTTCCCCAAAACGCGTGTGCACGCCCTCACGCACAGACTGCATTACTGCTCATCTCCTTTCAGAACAGGAGCGGCTGGGACCCTGCTGTGGGCTCCATCGCCGACATGGAAGTGACCCAGTTTTTTCACCCAACTCCCAACAGCATGTGAATATTTCAACAAAGGATGGCAAGGTTTGGCCGCAGCCCGCTCAGAGAAAGCCGGCATCGCACACGCTAAGGGGAGGTGGGGGGACCTGAAAAGAGGCCCCACGGGGCACACCTGCGAGTGAGGCCTCCGGAGGACCAGAGGGGCGATCCGCCGTCAGGTCACCAGCAGAGAGGGCTCTGGGTCCCAGGTGCCGGCTGTGAGGTCCCTTCCTCCCCTGCAGTGCCAGCACCCACTGTTGGGACAGGGTCTTTAGTCCATAAACAGTGAGCGGATCAAGCCCCCTCCCCCAGGCTGGCGGTGCCACCCCCCTCCATCACTCCCATGGTGGGGTCCCTTCTGCAGGCGAAGCATTCGCTCTCGCTGCGGTGTGGTGGGCATTAGACACCACGGATGCGGCGCAGCCCTGTCAGGAGCCGGCCTGAGTAGGTGCTGGGGACACGGGACCCTCTTCCTACTTATTGCAGCAAGTCCTGGCAGCGGCTCCGCCCCAGCTCAGCACAGACTCCAGAGTCGAAGCCCCACAAACATATTAAAGCCATCAATGCACGAGCACCGCGTCGATATCAGAAAGCTCCAGGAGGCTCTGGGACGATCCGGTGTTTGACTTGCCGTCCGGTTTTCTCTCCCAGGGGTTTTAGTCCCGTGGTTTAAGGCCTCGTCACCCACTTGTGTTAGGTGGCGTTTAAAGCCGATGCCTCCCAGAGCTCAGCAGATAGGTCTACCGAGCGTAAGGCGTGACCTTTACAGCACACGAGAAGAGACGACACGAAGGAAGGAGAACGCGGTTCTGGGATGCTGGCCGGCTGTGGCGGGGTGGGGGCTGGGGCTCTGAGCAATTCCAGGCAGGGGACCCCTTCGCCGCTGGAGTCGCAGGGGAGCACAGAGGCAGGTGAGAGTGAGAAACATGATGAAGAACTTGCTCGAGCTTGGAGTCAGCTCCACTGGCATGTCCGCCCCGGCTCTGCCAGGGCCTCGGAGCTGCTGCCTTCGGAAGCGCAGGGAGGACGGCAGGCCAGGTCCTGTGTGGCGCCCCCAGCCCGGCGGGGCACGCAGTCGGCGCTCCTGCCCTGAGGTCTGAGGGTGGTGTCGGGCTCGGGCCTGAGAACATCGCTGCACTGACAGAAGCTGCCCAAGCTCCAGGCCCACAGGCAGCCCTCCTGGGGCCGCCCAGGCCTTCCCGGGAGCGCCGGGCCATCGCCGTCCAGCGTGGCCGGTCAAACATGCTCCTGCTCAGTTTAAGGTGGAGTGGGGACTTGAGCCCTGCTGGGCACTGCAGGGCCTCACATGGCACCCCGTGCCCCCTCCACATACCTGTCTGGTCTGACAGCCCCCCATGGTTTAATAGCAGCATGCTTTGTCTCCAGAAGTCCCTGGTAGATAGGAAAGTGCTTCTGATTCCTTCAGCAGGTGCTTACTGCACCATTCTCCTTCCTATTCACTTTACGGTGTCCTCCCTTGGGTGCAGTCACTTACCACACCCTTTGCCTCTGGGCTGGGCCACGTGAATGGAGAAGAGACTGGACATGGGGCCTTCATGGGGCTGGCACTTTGGCACTTCTGCTGTCACCATGGGAACATGCCCAAGCTGGGAGATGAGAGAACCTGGAATCAACCTGGAATCAAGCTCGATCACCCCAACTGAAGCCGGCCGAGTCAGCCAACAGCCAGCAGCCCTCATGCATATGAGCGAACCCAATTAAGGTCAGCAGAACTGCCTGGAAGACCCCAGACAACTCCAGATAAGCAAGCCATAAACTTAGTATTGTATGTCTCCAAGGCTTGGGAGCTATTTGTTACACAGTGCTTTGAGGCCACAGCTAACTGATATACTAGGTGAAGAGGAGAAGGAACAGTATTCCAGGCAAAGGGAAGGACCTTCATGGAGAAAGACCTGGAAGAGTGACTGTCTGGGGGGGCACAGCAGGAGGCCCCCCACTAACACAGCAGTACTGGTAAATTGTTGCTTCCCAAGGTAGATGTGGCAGGTAACCAACCCAGAGAGCTCAGATGCTCAGATGCCACCAGGCTCTACGTCAAATCACTGTGCCTCCTAGTTATCACATTCTCAAGACAGCTTCTTTCATATAAGCCCTTGTGTCTGGGGCTCGCCCTTACAGGAAAGCCAGGCTGTGGCGTATGGTATGAAGAGAATAGGGTATGGAGAAGACAGAAGGGTTTAGGGAGGGGGCAGTGGGCAGAATAAAGGTACCATGCCTGGAGGGGCAAGTCTGGGTGCAGGAGCCCCACTATCCCAAATATCCTTCTCAGTGTTCTGGAAAAGCAGGAGTTCTGTGCTCAGTTCGAGTGGGACATTCTGGGCATGACATCCACTTCCTTCCTGGAGATACCCAAGCTCATTAGCAAATGGACAGGATGAGAACCCCCCAGTAAAGGAACCTATTTCAGAAAGTCTGCTTAACCCACCAATTTCCAAATGACTTGGCATCTGCATCCTTCTCCCAAGGATATCTGAATCCCTGGCAAAGCTAACTCACCATGGAAGTCTCTAGAACATAAGCCAGTGAAAGGGGGATGTCTCTCTGCTTTACAGTCCTGCTCAGTGCTGTTTTCCCACGTGCAGCATCCTCCACCCTCAGCATTTGTGGAATGGATAGTGTGAGCTCAGACTGGGAATCACTAATCCAAGAGTAATGGTAATTGCTGCACAATCTCGGTGTATTACCTTCCTGGGCTTGCTTTAACAAACTACCACAAACTCGGTAGCTTAAAACAACAGAAATGTATTCTCTCATAGTTATGGAGGCTAGATGTCTGGAATCAGGGAGTGGGCAGGGCCGTGTGCCATCTGCAGGTTCTAGGAGGGGATTCTTCCTTGCCATATCCAGCTTCCTGCAGCTGCCAGCAATCCTTGGCACTCCCTATAGCTGCCATCCTTCCACCTCTGCCTCCATCTTCACACGTCCTTCTTCTCTGTCTCTTTCTATGTCCCAACCTCGTCTTATGAAAACACCAATCATTGGATTTAGGCTCTACCCTAATACGGTATGACTCATCTTAACTAATTACTTCATCACAAACCCTTTTTCCAAATAAGGTTGCATTCCGAGGTTCTAGTGGACATGAAATTTCTGAGACCATTATGTCAACCCCACTACAGTCCACCCTCTGGCCCCTTAAAATTCACATCTGTCCCCTGTGCGCAATATATTCACCCCAGCCCAATATTCCCAAAAGTCTTACCCCATTCCAGCAACCACTCTAAATACAAATTCTCATCTAAATGTCAGCTCAAAAAGTTCCAAATCTCATCTCCCAAATCATGTATGGATGAGATGCTGGGGGAAAATTCCTCTCCATCTGTGGACCTGTGAAACTAGAAAATAAGTTATCTCCTTCCAAAGTACAATGGTGGGACAGGCATAGGCTAGATATTCCCATTCCAAAAGGAAGTAAATGGAAGACCCAAAGGGGTCACTGGTCCAAAGTGAGGCCAGAATTCAGCAGGGCAAGTTGCAAGAGGTTTCAAGGCCTGCAACCCATCCTCTGTGGCTCTGTGCTCCATCCTCTGGCCCTGAGGAGGCAGTAGCCCCATTCTCGCGGCCAGTAGTGGCAGTGGCAGGAAGCTCTGCTGGCCTCTGAGCCACTGTCAGAGACATTCTTCCTTTTTCTTAGAAGATGACACAAATTTGCAGCCAAGCACCTCTATCAGCATGTCTCCTGCCTGTGAAATTCTAGAAGTCTGACAGCCTCCCTTCATTGCATCCTATTTCTGCCCTTTTTAGTTCCAATGGCAGTGTTTCTATTAGTATAACTCTTGAAATTCTTGACAATCATGGGGTCCAGTCCATCAGACATAAGGCTCTCCCAAAGATCTTTCCTGGATGACCCTAACTCATTCCCTGGCTTCTGCTGAGAACATTGACTGGGCCCATGAGTCACGCACGTAATCTCTTTACAACAAAACTAAGCAGCCACACCCTTGGTGTTCTCTCCAGAGCTTCCTTTCTCATTTTTTGTTATCTGGAGAGGTTTTCCAGATCATCAAGTGCTGGTTTCTTTTGCTTAACTGTTCCTCCCTCGATTTCTCTCTTTCCTTTCACATTTTACTATAGGCAGCAACTTTGCTTGGAAATTTCAGCTAAATATCCAAATTCAATTATTACAAATTCTATGTCCCACCCAAGGGTAGAACACAATTCAGCTAGATTTTCTGCTCCTTTATAACAAGGAGCATGGGCCTTTCCTCCAGTGTCTGAGAGCTTCATCACTTCCTTCTAAGGCCTCCCCAGGGGACCTTTAATAGCTACAATTCTAGCAGCATTCTGTTCGTGCTGATCTATGTATTCTCTAAGAGGGTAGAAGCTTTCTCTGCAGCAGTTCTCCTCTCTTCTTTCTGAGCACTCACCAGAATCACCTTTAATGTCCCTCTTTCTACCTGGGCTCACCAAGGCAAGATAGACTTTTTCTATCATGTGCCTCAAAACTCTTCCAGCTTCTACCCAGATCCCAATTCCAAAGCCATCTCCACTTCCTTTTTTTTTTTTTTTTGGAATTTTTTACAGGTGCACCCTACTCTCCATATCAATCAGTCTCCTGGGGCTGTCATGACAAATTACCCCAAACTGTTAAAAAAACAGAACATGTTTTCTCACAGCTCTGGAGGCCATGGTCTGAAATCATGGTGTGGGCAGAGCCGAGTTCTGCCTGAGGGCTCTCGAGGAGAACCTTTCCGTGTGTCTCCCTAGCTTTGGGGGGACCAGCAAACCTTGGTGTTCTTGTGGCTGCATTGCTTCAGCCTCTGCTCCGTCATCACGTGACCTTCCTGGTGCCTCCTCTGCATCTCCTGCTCCTTTCTCTTAAAGGGACAACAGTCATTGGAGTTAGAATCCACCCTAATCCAGTGTGACCTCACCTTCACTTGACTAATGCCATCTGCAAAGACCCTATTTCCAAATAAGATCACATTCCTAGGTTCCAAATGGACATGGATTTGGGGGACACCATTCATCCAGTACATTTGGCTTAAACAAGCTCCTGCTCTGGAGATTAGAAAGTCAGAGAAGAGCAGTCCACCACGCATGCCCACTACGTATGTCCCCCACGGCATTCCTAAGCGGCTGGTCCTGGGCTCCAAGCCAGGTGACAGCGATGCAGACCCAGGCTTTCCTTCCACCGTCCCTGTGCTGCTTTCTGCAAGGCCAAGTGGGTTACCTCCACTCTGCTTTGGAGTCCCGAGGCAACCACCCTCTGTTTCAGGGGCAAGAGGCATTTGATCATTGATGTAGCTACTGAATGCAAACAAGCCTAAGCAACATACCTTCTAGTGCATTTTGAATCCAGCCCGGAAGGTTAAACTTAGTCAAACAGGCAGGGTGGGAGGGCCCCGCCTAATCTCCTTGGAGCATAGCCTGCAGCTTGTAAACAGCCCTGCAGCCCAGTTGGCAATCAGCCCTGCCTCCAAAATGCATGGACAGTGTCAACTGAGCCAGCTGGAGGGAGATGGCTATCCCTGCGTTTCATTAAAATCTCCACGCAGCCAAGAGTTTGGGGAAATTGCGATGCAATTTTGCTTGGGGGAGAGGAAGTCTGAGAGAAGGGGAAAAATGCAAGAGCTCCCAGAACTAGCTTCCCACAGAGGTTCTCTAAGTACTTTCTAAAGGTTTCCTGATGGGGAACATCGTTAAACCCAATAGCAGCTGCTGTCTTTATGCTGCCAGCTGCCATTTTATTAAAAACAATAAACAGATAAAGAGATGCCTTTTCAAAGCCCCAACAACCCCCGTCCCCCGTGCTTGGCTCTCTGGTTGACCCAGGAGGTCTTCCCATGCCACTCCCCCCATCAGGGTGGGTGCGAGCAGTGCCAGGGTGGTGCCATCTGGGGTTAGGCACCTTGCAGGGAGAAACACAGGATGCAAAGCACAGCTGCCCCTACCAACCCCAGCTCCAAGGCAGAGTCACCTGTCGGGCCAGCTGGGAAAGACATTGCCCAGGTGGGGCTGGATCTCACTGCATCTTGCCCACAGGGGACACTGCACAGTTGGGACATGAAAGGTCCAGATTGGTGGCTCTGGGCTCTGTCCCCATGATTCCAGGTCCCAAGCTGAGATGGGCAGGAGGAGGTACATCTAGGAGAGCAGGGACTAGGGACCTGAGGGGTGGGGGACCCAAGGGGAGAGGTGATTCATGTTGGAAGAAGGAAGCAGACAGGAGAACAGAACTTGTTCCTTCACTGTGGGGTCCCTGTAATATTCCAACATGTTTCAAGAAGGTCTTTCAAAGTACAAGACTGGTTTGAACCAGAGAGAACAGATGGAAACAAACAACCAAAATGTTCAAGTTCAGTCTGGAAAATCAGAAGCTGGGAATTGTGTGTGAGTTTGGAATACAGAAAAGGTTTTGTCCTCCTCCCCTCAAAATGACACGCCAAGATGGCGTCCATGCACTGGGCAGATCAAAGCTGTGATTAAGGCCTGCCCACAAGAAAGGTCTTCCAGAAAGATTGAAACTCAGCTTCCAATCAAACCCAGCTTCCAGTCAACATAATCCCAATCTAGCCACCTGCCAGAAGAAAGAGTTGTTGCTCTCTGGAGGAGGGTACTGTCACCGAGAGCAGGAGCCGGCAGACTTCTCCTATGGGGGCAGATAAGTAATAGTTTAGGCTTCTGGGCCAGAAGGTCTCTCTCACAACTGCTCAACTCTGCTGCTGTAGCTCGAAACCAGGCACAGACAACAGTAAATGAACAGGCATTGCTGTGTGCCAATGAAACTTATTTATGGTGACAGAACGTGAATTTCAAGCCATTTTCAGGTACCAGGAAATCTTCTGACTTTTTTCCAACCATTTAAACATGTAAAAACCATTCTTAGTTCACACAACATTAAAAAACAGGAAGCAGGCCTCTGAATTGTTGTTTTCTAGACTCTGATCTAGGGCCTCAGATTATCTCTCTAATTTTTCATGCACAATGTCCAGCACTGAATGCAAGATTACCAGGCATACTAGGCCATACAACCAAGTGACCAAAAAAACAAAAAACAAAAGAAAAAAAAAAAAAGAAACAGACAAAAGCTATAGTCTCATAAAATATCTAGGTAATGGAGTTAGACACCAACTTTAAAACAACAGTGATTAATATAGTTACGAAAGAAGATTATCAGATGGAAAAGTTGAGAGAAGTAGGACATATGTAAATACTAATATCTACAAATAATGCATATGGGTAATTTGTATATATATATATATATGCAGGAATATTTTGGAAGAAAACGGAATCTATGTCTGCTAATTCCCGTGTGACCAGCCTTGCACAATCCTTCCTTCCCATTGGCTCCATCATTTGTGTAATCAGGAAGGACTTAGATCAGTAGTCCTCAAACTGTTCTCTGAGCCTCAGGGGTCTGCGGTTGTATATTCTGGGCTCCAGGGATCCCATTGTCTCTCCATACAGTGCTGCCCCCTTCAACCTATTTTCCATTCCGGGGATGCTACTGAGATTTAGCTAAAAGGAACTTTGAAAGCCTTGGGACTCTTAGTGTACAAGAGCCCTTCCAACACCAGCCATGTACGGCTCTGGAAAAGGAGAAGGAGATCGACTAGAGGCTCTGGGTAGCATCTTTTGAGGCAGGCATGAGACTCATGGGAAGAAGCCCCTGGAAGGGGACTTGCTGGACTGTTCAGGACAAAGGGAGAGTGGCCAAGGCACCTCCAGGACCCCCGAGGAAAGTGCCCTGAGGAAGCCGGAGCAAATCAGGATGTGCTGCAACCTCTGAATCGCGGGCAGCCTTGCAAGGCCTCCCTCCCCCCAAGGCCCCGGTCTCTGACTCCCGCCTCAAATCCTGCCGCAAAGGGTCCAGGTTTTGCCATAGTCTTTTGAGAAGCATATTCCTCTTGGAAAAATAAATCGTCCAGGTGACAGTGCAATTGGAGTGGGGAGAGAAGGTGATACTCGTGGGATGAGGAGAAGCAAGAAAATCCAGGTCCTGGTGCACGGGCAGCACTGCTGGGGAGGCAGACTTGACTTCAACCAGGATCCCATCCAGGGCAGACAGAGGGAGGCAGGGTGGGCTGCGGAGAGCAGTGGGCTCAGCTCACACAGACCTTGTGACTTCACGAATCTGACAATCTTGGTCATGGCCAGCCTCCTTTCTCTCCTTCCTCGGCTTACTAACGGCCGGGTTTCTCTGGCATCGCTGGCAGATCTCAGGGGGCTGGAATTTTCAAAAGTTGTCTTGAAGAGCCAACTCAGAACCCTTGGAATGTTCATTCAGACCACTAAGGATCACGCTTCCCGCACACCATTCTGGGGCCATGGTCAGAGAGAGGACGGGAGCTGGCGAGGCCCCTGAGCAGCCCAGTGACCGGATGGAAGGCACTAAGGATGGGTGCCAGGGGTCTCTGACCTGAATCACGGTGGACTGGAGAGCCATGATTCCAGTCGGCATGTGGGGTGGAGGACAGGTCTGCCTCCACGTGGCCGCTGCGGGGCCACTCTCCTTTCCCACGTGCCCACGCCGGGGCTTCCTCTGTCCACCCGGTCTCCAGCACACCTTCCCTCTGTGAACAGCTCTATCATGTCATCACCAAGAGACGGCCCATGCACAGTGTGGGGAGAGGTTGGGGTGCACTGGGGGCCAGGGACGGGCGAGTGACGATGCCCAGGGGTCAGCGCTCCTGGCCTGGCCCCTCAGCCGCCACCTGCAGGGTCACCATCTGCAGGGTCACCTGTGCACCCAACTTTGCCCAGCCTCGGCCCCAGTGACCCGGTTTTGCCACACCTGAAGCAGAAACACAGTCTGCCAAGAGCAGAACGCACACCCCTGGCTTTCCTCCCCTCGCCCCTTGTACCCTGACCATGCACCATCAACTGGCCTGCCCAGAAAGGCCTCCCAACCCCAGAGGAAGGGCGTGGACAAGCCAACCCCAGATGGCGTGTGCCAGCCCCCGGCCAGCAGCCACCAAAAGATGTTTGGCAAAGAGAAGGCTGATTGAACGAACACGTGAAGACTGCACTTGGTTTGATTCTCTGCACCTTCCTTCCTCCCAGACGACTCCCTCCCTACCCCACCTGTCCATTAGCTCAGGGGCCTGTGCTCTGCTGAGCCGGGGTGGGGTCGAGCCAACAGGCTCCCCGAGGCAGCCGCCTTCTGGAACTGGATGGAACCAGAACCCTCGTGCCTGGTCTGCACCCCGGTGGGGGCAGAAGCCGATGCTCTGTCCTTCCCAGGTCATCGCAGGCTCTGGTGAATCCAGGGAGGCGCGTTCAGAGGGGAGAGAAGTGGGCTGGCCGGAAGAGGAGCACCTGTCCAGGGAGGCTCCACAGGTGACCGGGGAGAACGGAGGAGCTCCTGTCGCGGCTTGGTCACTGGCGGCTAGGGCGACCCTGTGTCAGGAGCCGGTTTACACCCAGAGCCACAGTGTCCGTAAGATGGGTCCGTCGGCAGCCGGGCTGACCTTGCCCCGGCCCGCGGGGCGCGGGGGGCCCTGGGGTGTCCCGGCCCTGCTTCCCGAGAGTCCCACGCAATGTGCCAGGGCTCCTGGGACAGCAGGTGGTGTGGCTGGAGACCGGAGAGGCCCCGTCACGCCCCCTTTCCTTCCTCTGTGTCTGCCTCTCCAGGAAGGTCAGCTGCCTGCTTCTCACCTGAGGCCACGGCGCCCTCTTCCCGAGGTGATGGCAGCCTCCTCGCATGGCGGTGGGGATGGCAGAGAGGCTTTCACAGAGTGTGCCGCTTGCCCTGCTCTGCCCCTTTGGCCCGCCCGCGGCCCCACTCACGGGGAGACGCCCTGCCTGGCAGCCACAAAGGTTGCTGCTGCCCCTCTTCCCGCCAGCCTTGACGGCTACTCAGCTTAGGAAGTATCATGAAGTTAACATGGAGCTAACAGCGCCTTTCGGGGGCCTCGGAAACACAGAGCCCTCCAGGGCAGCGAGGCAGCCAGGAGGCGAGAAGCGGGTTCACAACACCTCCTGCCTCCTCTAGCACACACACACATGCACACACTTGTGCACATGCACTTGTGCACAGGCACACACATCCATTCACACATGCATGCACACACTCATGCACACGCATGCACACACACACTTGGGCACATGCACACGCACCCATGCACACACGTGCACACACGCACACACATGCATGGACACTTGGGCACAGTTGGCACGCATGCATCCATGCACACATGCACACACGTGCATACATACTTGTCCACACACACTTGGGCACACACGTACACACATACATTCATGCACATACACACACGCATGTCGAAATGCACACACACACCTACACAACCTTGGATGAAACACTCTCCAGGTGAAAGCCCCTTGCACCTAGGGACCCTGCACCCCTACATGCCCTGGTTTCAGGGACGCGCTAGGGCACACGGCCGTTGGTGACCAGGGAGATGTGCTCAAAACTCTTTCTTTTGTTACTCCCTGGGCCACCTCCTGTCACCTGGCAGCCTCACCCGCAGCATCTGTCCCAGTGCAAAGCTGAATCAACCTCCATCCTCCCGGAGCTTGCGGGTAAGAGGAGCAGATGAAAAGACATAAAATCCTGGCCATTCACCTGCAGCACCTGCACATCTGATATCACAGTCCCGCCTCGTGACGTCTTATGCTGCTGCTCTTTGAGGAAAACCAGTGAGAATGTGAGTCAGGTCTAGTCCCAATTTTGCAGATAAGAAGACATGGTTGGCACAGGCAGAGCAGAACCCAAAGCTGGCGCCTGACCCCACCCCTCAGGCATGGCCCATTGGGCCCCGTGTGCCATGTGTGTCTCCTAAGAGGCTCTATGGGGTCCCCGGGGGCCTAGGGGGGGCTCCACCAGCTGCTGAAGCTCCATGGAGGTACTTCACAATCCAGCAGGGGATCCAAAGTTAGTGGGATTGGAAGAGAGGCCCCTTAAAAGCTGGACTGGGGGAGGAGTACAGGGATGGCGGGCACTGGATTCTGCGGCACCAGGTGACCCAGCCTTCACGGGTCTTCGGTTGAAGAGGCACGAGGCTAAGAGATGGCTCAGGAACAAGAGGACTGATGCGCCACAGACAGGCAGGGCTCGGAGACACGGTGGGTGTGGTTCCAGTCCACCACCACAGAGAGGGAATTGCAACAAAGCATGCCACACGAATTTCTGGGTTTCCCGGTACGTACGAAAATTACCTTTACACTATGCTGCAGTCTATTATGTGTGCAATAGCATTACGTCTTAAAAACGCACATACCTTAATTAAAATGTGACACAGAGACACAAAGTGAGCCCATGCTCGACACAGGGCTGCCACCAACCTTCAATCTGTAAAAAACCCAACACCTGCAAAGCACAAAAAAACGAGGCATGCCTGTACTAGCTTCGTATTCACGCTCAAGCTACTGAGCCTCGGTTTCCCCACTGGACCCAGCACCAGCAGTGCTGCAACTGTCAGTCACGGAGGCAGATATTCCTGCGGCGTTTGCCCCATGCAGGCACCTGCTGAGGCCACGTGCATGCACCATCTGAGTTCATCCTGACACAGAAAACAGTCGTGATGTAGGAACAATCCCAATAAAAAGCTGAGCATGTCAGAGCAGCTTCCAGGTGGGAGTAACCAAGTCCCCTACAACGGCTGGCTCGGAGCATCAGAAACATGTTCTCTCACAGTTCTGGGGGGCAGGCTTCCAAACTCGAGGTGCCACAGGGCTGTGCTCCCCCAAAGTCCCGAGGAGGACCCTTCCTCGGCTCCTGCGGCTTCTGGTGGTGGCAGCCATCCTGGGCATCCCTGGACTTGTGGCCACATCACTCCCCTCTCGGCCTCCCTCAGCAAGGGCCTGCCCCTTCTCTTCCTGTAGGACACCCGTCATGCTAGATTTAGGGCTCACTCTACTGACCACCCTCCTGGTTTAATCCCACCACAGTGACCCTCTTCCTAACGAGGACATGTTCCGAAGGCCTGAGGGCTCGGGCTTGGACACGGTCCAGCCAGGAACACAGGCCACGAGGTCTAAACGAGAGCGTGTGCCGTGAGGCTGTCGAAGCCTCCACTGAGGCTGCGGGAGGCGTCTCCCGGGTGAAGGTTACAGGCTGCCTGGACCGGCCTGGGGCAGAGGGAGGGATTGCTCCAGAGAGCGAGGGGTCAGTCGTCCAAGCAGAGATGAGTTTCGTGAGGGGACGACGGGGAGAAATTGTCTAAGTTTCTGCTTCTCAGTCAAATGAGACCTGATGGGAGGTCGGCGAGCACCAAGGGCTGGGAAAGGTGTGTGAGTGAGTGGGTGAGCTTCCTAAAGACTCGAAAAGCCGCGAGCCCACCCGCAGTGGAAAGCACAGGGGCAAAGCCAGCCTGGCCTGCGCTTCCTGCTCCGCTCACCTGTGTGCACAGCTCACCTGTGTGCTCCGCTCACCTATGTGTTCTTTTCACCTGTGTGCACGGCTCACCTGTGTGCTC
>JAKSZT010053883.1:848701-876320 GCA_026826555.1 Tolypeutes matacus | reverse complement strand
GCTCACCTGTGTGCTCCGCTCACCTGTGTGTTCTTTTCACCTGTGTGCACGGCTCACCTGTGTGCTCTGCTCACCTGTGTGTTCCGCTCACCTGTGTGCTCTGCTCACCTGTGTGTTCCGCTCACCTGCGTGCACAGCAAGGGGCTGCATTCACTCGAAGCTGGGGTTTTACAAATGAGACAACACAGGAGGAAAGAAGGACAGGCGAGTGACAGCATTGGGGAGGGTGTGGCGAGGCCATTGGACGTGCCGTGGCCGTCTGCGGGGCAGTTAGACGGTGAAGGTGTTGAGGGACTGTAAGGTTGCCATGGGCCTGGGGCGAGGTAGAGCTCTGCCTGCCTTGGTGGGAAGGGAGGGGAGGGTCAGAGGGCCGTGGAGAGGACGCTGAGCCGACGTGGCGGGCGGCCCCCTGCAGACGCTGTGTCCACCCGCCTTTCTGGGTGCTGAGGACCGCACGGCCTCCTCCTGTGGCCACGGTCGACACTGGTCTGGGGTCAAGGTGGAATGGTAAGGAGACAAGGCTCTTTGAAAGGCCACCTGAATTGACCACAGCCTTGCCCTCCTCTTTCCAGGTGAACCTGGCGCGCTGGCCCTCGGCCCCCACGCCTGGACTCGCTGCCCCAGCAATGCAGTGGCCGCGGGGCTGGACTGTGTCCGCAGCACGGCGGGTGGACGAGGCCAGACGGGCGGCAGACTTCCAGGTGGGCTCGAGGGCCCCCAGCTGCCTTGCCTCTAAACTGCTGAGCACCGAGAGGCAGCATCTCGGGCGAGGGAGCACGGCCAGAGGCCCACCTGGGAAGACCCCCGAGAAGGGGCTCAGCGTCAAGCCTAAAGCTACGTCGGCAGCATGACCGCCAGCATGCCCGCACACGCCGAGCTGGAAGGGAGCGGGCGTCCGCGGACGCCGTCTGCGCCAAACAGGGCTGCTTTCATTCTAAGGCACAGAAATGTTTTCAGTCCAGATGCACAGACGGGGATGGGGCCGTGGTCAGCTGTTTGGGTCCCTCCACGGATGATGCGAGTGGGTGACTGTGGTCGGGCAGGCTCGGCCAGGCGCACAGGTCATTGCTTAATCACAGTTATCGTCTCACAAGGTGGTGCGGCGGGCTCTGCCCCATCGTGACCCCCAGGATCTGTGCCTGTGACCTTATTTGGAAGCAGTGTCTTTGCAAATGTCACTCACGGTCTGGGGATGAGCTCACCCTGGATTTAGGGTGGGCCATAAGCCCAGTGACTGGGGTCCGTATGAGAGGAGGGAGATGGAGATTCGGGACGTGAAGAGACGGGATTGGAGTGACACGGCTACAAGACACGGAACGCCGGGAGCCACCAGGAGCCACCAGGAGCCACCAGGAGCAGGGAGAGCTGGGGGGCTGGAGGGAGTGCGGCCCTGCCCACGGCCTGAGCATGGACTCCTGGCCTCCAGAGCCAGGAGGCAAGGAGTTTCCGTTGTTTCAAGCCGCGCGGTCTGTGGCAATCCGTCCCAGCAGCCCTAGGGCGCGCAGACTGTGAGGAGGTTTTGCCGCCTTCCTTCTGCGAGGAGGAAAAGGAGACCTAGAAAGTCTGGGATGCTCGTCCAGGTGTACTCGAGTCGGCGCGATGCCAAAGCCCACAATCCCTCGAAGTGTCCTTGTGCCCAGGCAAACAGCAGAGCCGCAGAGGGGCGTGGGGATGGGGCTGCCGGGCTCGGGGACAACGGCGGTCTCTTCTGCCCAGACCACAATCCCCAAAGGACCCATGTGTTTTTCTGGACTCAAAACCAAAAGCCAAAGGTGCGTCTCTGCCTTTTGGAGACTTTGTCGCCATCCTCTGCCTCCCACCCCGGCTGCCCCAAGCCCTCTGGGACGTGCCTACGTCGTTCCCGAGCCTAAATCATCCGAGATGCTGTGGTGTGGCAGCCCCGAGGCCGTGGGGTCCTGATGGGACGGTGGGAAAAGACGGGGGGCTCGGCCTAAAACCCAGAGGACGCACTCTCGGGCTCCGCGTCTCAGCGCTGCACTGAGCGCTACTTTTTCTTGTCGAAGCAGGTCTGTTGGGGGCTGGGCATCACTGCGGCGGGTGTGGAGGGCGTGGCCTCTGAGCTCAGGGACGGGAGGGGGCAGCAGGGAGGACACCTGGCCCCTTCTTCGCAAGAAGGGAGCAGAGAAACCTATTTTCGTGTAGCGCCTGGCACACGTCGGCACTGCTTCCTGGCGCAGGCGGGGGCGGGCGGGACCCAAACAATCAATTTAGGAAATTGTCATCCAAGACTCTCTAACCAGCTCCGGGCGGTTGAGGTGTCTCTGACGGCCATTCGTTATCATTTCACATTGCATTTAGCGTGATGGCGTACGGTTATTTTGATTAGTTCTATCGTAGCTGTGGAAGGGGAAAGAAGCTGGAAATTCCACTGTGACTGGCTCGTCCACTCCTTCCAAGGAGGCTTTGTCAAATAGGTTCCTTCCTTGGCCCTGGGGGCACGGGCCCTGGCCCACGAGGGGGCAGGTGCAGGGGGCCTGGACCCAGTGGCCAGTCAGAGGCCACCCGGCCCTGCAGTCCAGCCCCGCTTAAGTCTGCTCTCACCTGAATCCTGTAACGAGAATTCTGCTTCCTCTGCCTTCCCGTCACACTCAGGTGGCACCACACACGGACAAACCATCCATCACAGGTGGCCCTACCCGGTTCTCCGCCTTTGTGTGCACAGGGTGTGTGTGCATGGGTGTGCACGTGGATGGGTGCACGCTTTGCGTGTGCACGTGGCTGTGCATTTTGGTGGTGAATGTGTGTGTTGCGTGCACGTGGGTGGGCAGGAGGCCGTGCACGCATGGGTGTGTGCAGGTGTGTGTGTGTGAGTCCACGCCCGTGTGTGTACACATCCACTCGGCGCCTTCCCCATGGGGTCTCTCCCCAAGGCACTCAACACAATGTTCACGAATAAACTTCAATAATTGCTCCATTGATTGATTCATTGACCTCGGACAAATGACTTAAATTCTCAGCCTACTCATCTGCCAGAGGAAAACACACGTGAGAGTACTTTAAAAATGGCCAAGCATCAGACACACGTAAGGATCACGTTTAAGGTTCATGGACAGGAGGAACGGAAGCCACGTCCAGCCGGAAGTGCCTGACGCTCTTATTGGGTCTCGACCCCCACACCGGCAGCAGCTCCGCATGTGGGCAGACAGCCTGGCCAGCCGGGGCCTGGTCTCTCTGATCTTGACCTCCCAAGGGCCATCTGGTCTACCCACTGGGCTGTCCCTGGAGGTCACGGAGGCACTGGCCAGAAGCTAGTGGGCCCCATGTACCTCTGCCCCATTCTCTTTCTATAACCTTTCAACTGCCCCTTCCTTCCAAACAGACCCCAGTTCTCAACCAAATAAAAACACCTAATCACTTCACCTTGCCAACCTGGCTTGCAAGCAAAGTCTCGAGGGTTCTCCCTGTCCTCCGGGGCAGACTGCTGCCTCGCCTTCTCCCCTAATTATATCATCAAGCCTGAAATCAGCATGCAAGCATTATTGAAGTCAGGAGGCCAATTATTTCCCAATCAATTTTGAGTAGGTTATTCGGGAATTGTTCTTGGCGAGACCTCCCATAGACTGGGTTGAGCCAACCTGACCTTCCCTTGGCAGATCCCTCCCAGCTGCACAGAGCACTTATAGGTTCAGGTCAAATAGTAAAAAGCAAACTCTTTAGGGGATGGGGTGAAAAGCGAGGAGACCGTTCCAGTCGGCCTAATTGCAGGCTCCTCAAAAAGTCTTAGCATGGATTTACTGGTCTACCACTGAGCGAAGGAACAGGGGTTATTTCTGCTGTTTCTCTGCCCAGACCTTTAATTACCTGCAGCCTCCTGCACCTGCTTGTGGCCCCTTCACTGTCCAACTTGCCCAGCCTTGCCCCCGCCCACCACCCTCAGGAGGGGGTTCACTCTACCCCTGTGCAGGTATTTGCTTTCCTAGCCCCTATTCTGTGTCCTGTGTCCTCAGGACTCTGATGAAGGTTCTAGAAACCCGGCAATAAAGAGGCCAGTCTGAAATTGAGCCCACGGGAGCCCCCAGCAACTAACACACCTCTGTTTTAACAAGAGCCTTCAGGGGTACCCACCGCCTCTGGCCATCGTGGGCACTGGCCAAGCTTGAGGACCCCCAAGTCGTACTCCGTGGGTGGCTCTGGCACCAGCACAGGGTCTGATGGGGCCCTCGGTCTCACAGGTTTCCTGGAGCCCATCAGGCACCTAGAAACTGAAAAGTGCTCCATGGGACCCATCAGCCCTGCACGTGCTTTTTGTCTTCCTCCCGGTTGTAGTCATCAAAAAACCCAGAATAACTGTCTGTGGTGACAATGACCTTTACACACCAGAGCTTTCAGGGAAAAGTAAAAAAGGAAAGTATTGTCCCTGAGCCATTGTAATGGGGAAAAGGTGGTGGTGGGGGGAGGCATCCTCATCCTCTCTTACGTGGCCTCCCAAAGGCAGGTATGTGTGTACAAGTGTGCTGGGTGCAGGGAGGGCCGCAGAGGGGCTTTCCTCCTGCTTATTTTACTCTGTACTTTGCAATCTTTTCCAACTTAGACCAAAGGTCCGAGGAAAGATGAGGAGGTGACAAGGACGCCTCTGCATGCCTCCCCCAACCCTACACCCCTCCCCCAAGACCCCTGCTCCGGTTTGACTGACCCTCCCAAGCTGCCCTGTGTGGTCCAAGGACCCAATGCAGGGCCACAGGCCGTGGTTTTGTGCCACTTGTCGCTGGCTGGAGCAACGCCCCTGTCTGCCCAGACTTTCCATTTGGGAAGACTGCACACCAGCGTTTTGAGGAACGCCCTCGATTTGGGTTTGCACGGTGTTTCCTCGTGGGTAGCCCAGGCTGAGGAGTGGGGGGTGGAAAATCATGGGCGTGACTCTGTGTGCTCAGCACCTCCAGTCAGGGCTGAGCCAGGCCGAGGTGGCACCTTTGGTCATTGGGTTAAGACGGTGTCTGCCAAGGGTTTCCCTGCAAAGCTACTTCCCTTTGTGCTAATAAGCAATTTGTGGGTGATCATTTGAGACCCCCACCGCACTCCCACCCACGATTTACCACCCATCGATTATCCCTCTAACCCCATATCCTTCTACAATTATGGGATGGCATTCCACTGCCAAGAAGAGCTTTCTCTTTTCAATTGTTTATTCACTTCCCTTTTTACATCCATGTGGACTCAGGGATTCCTACTTCACTCAACGGCTCTGTAGTTACTTATTTTGCAGCTGAATCTGTCTTGGGTTTAGCCAACAGGGCCCCAGCAAGCTGCCTAGGGGGTCGTTTGCACTTGATCTGTTATTCTTTGAACACTCCCTCACTTTATGGAGCAAGATGCTCCCGAGCTTAGCTTGTTCTTTCCCTGCCCTGGCTCTGGAAGGGGACATTTCTCCAGAGTTTCCTTTGATGGGGAAAGCTGGAGACCAAGACTGCTGCCGAATGTGCTCGCTGCTGGAGTGCGGTGCCCTCCTCCGTCCCCTTCACGGGGCTGGGAAGCTGCTTGTGAACAGGGACGAGCGTGCGCCATCGCTCCGTCCACCCCAACCATGGGTTCATTCGACCCTCCCCCTGCCGCGCTGGCTGACTCGCTCAACCCGCCAGGGCCCGGGCCTCCAGGCTGCCGGCTCCGAGGCCACCCCGTGCTTTGCTGTCACGCGCTCTGACAGCTGTCCTGCTAATAGGCCCTCCAGGAGGTTTCCAGGGGACGGAGGCCAGTGCCAGAAAGCAGGACCTGTTGGACCTCATGCTGAGAAGGTCACTCCGGCGGATCCAACTGGTTCTCTGAGAGGAGGGGATTTGTGATCGGGACAGGGGTGCCCAGTTGGATGGGGGGCTATCTGGAAGCCTGTCGGTTAGGGGGAGTGGGGGGGTACTGTACTCCAGCAGGGAAGCAGAGACAAGTGTGCATTTGACCAAATACGTATTTCCAGGTCCGAGGCGGGGCCCTCGGCAGCCGCGCCAGGCGGCGAGGCACAGAAATCACAAGTACAAAAGAAAAAGGGGAAAGAAGGCCTAGAACCTGCTGCTTCTTCCCCCTCTTCAGATGGTTTTCTTTTTTAAAATATGCTCCACGGGTCATTTCTGTGCAACGAGAGAACATGAAAAATACCAACAACTGCAGCGAAATACCAGCCAAGATGACTAAGGAAGTAAAGATGAGATGAAATTGATCTCTGCCTCTTGAGAACTGATTTAAGAATCTGCTCAAAATCAAATTAACTTTTTGACTTATTTCCCCAGAAAGCTCCGAAGGCAGCAAGGACCTCAAGTTAACACTCAACAGGGAAGCATAGGGGAGTCTGGGGGATTGAATCAAAAAGGCATTTCCAGCACGCGGCTTCCCACGGGTCCATCATTTGGTCATCGGCTTTGACAGCGGGCTGCTCTCGGTGCTTGGAGGGGCCGCTCCCTAAAGTGCAAACCACAAAAGGTCGTGGTTTAACAAGATCTGCTGCTTGACCGGCGTCTCGGCCAGTTCTGTGTCACGGAGCTGCTGGAACTGGGAGTCTCCAGTCAGCTGGCCCTGGCGTCGATGGCCAAGCCAGCTCCGGGGGGACAGCAGAGGGCTGCTCTGCCCCTGCCGTCCCCACCAGGATGTCTAACAGGGCTCGGCCAGCCCCTTCCAGCCCCCTCGCCCTCCTGCTCGCCAGCACCACGCGCTGATGCTCAGACCACAGGCTTGCAGTCCCCTTTTACTCCCTCCCAGCCCCTCTCCCACCTCTCCACGCTGTCCCTGCCACCTGCATTTCTCCCCCGGCCTGGGACGACTTGCTCCCCGACAGGTCACGTATTTCCCTAAATCTCCCCTAAACACAGAGACCGAGGGAACCACAGAAAATGCAGACAGCTCCTCGCCCCCGCCCCTCTGCTCCAGGCTAACGCTGCCCCTCACTGCCCTTCCACCCCTCCTCAGACCCTGCACCCACAGCCCACACTGAAGGCCTGGGCACGCTCCCCAATTCACCAATCAGAACAACATTCCTCTTGCGGGGTTCACTTGGGCTCACCACAGCTGCACTTAAAATTAGGCATCCACTGAGCGGCTTTTTGGAGAACCGCCCTTGGGGACCCGTCGACTTCAAGCTCGGTGAGAAGAGGCCTCAGCGTTGCCCCTCAACCCCCTCCCAGGGCTTCACCACGGCGTGCCCGAGGGCTCCAGAACAATGAATGGATTCCGTGTCCCCTGGGGCCACGCGCCCTAGGCACTGCCTGGTCCTGGCCACGCCAAAGGGCCCAAGCTCTCGTTCTCGGTTCTCGTGTCATAGATGGCCGGGGAAATAAGTACAAAGGCTGAGAGGCTGCCCACGAAGAGGCGTGGCCACTAGGAGGCGTGGCCACTAAGAGGCTGGCCACTAACAGGCGGGGCCACTAAGAGGCATGGCTGCCATCTGCTCACAGGGCCAGGTAGACCCCATGCCAGGAGGCCCTCGCCTCTCCCAGGCCATGCTCTGCTCCCAGAAGGCATTGACCCAGCTGGGATTCTAAGTTCTGGGCTATCCTCAGAACCCTTATGGGGCATTCATCATTCCTTGGGGGATTGACATCCGTGTGGCCTCTTCTGGTCCTTGGGCATGATCAGGCAGCTGGCATTTCTCTAGCTGTGCCCACACCAGGACCTGGGTGCCCTGGCCCGACTCTGGCTTCCTGAGGGATGTTAGGGAAATAGTGATGCCTCTGATTTTTCAGTCCTTCCAGCTGTCTGCTTGTGCACTGTGTCCTGTCACTGCACCCCTAAAAACAACATACCCCTGGGGGTCAGTTCCGTACAGTTGCCCGTGCAAGAGGTGAGGCGCTAATAGGGGTGAGGGGGCTTGGTCAGGGGGCTCCAGAACCGGGAGCAGCCGAGGGCGAGCCTCCCCTTCTCCCCACCCCTGCAGTGTCCCAGCCTCTGATGAGCGGCTTAGAGGCTGGGGTGGGGTGGTTTCTGTCCATCCTGCAGCTGTCTCCAAAGCGCCCAGGAAGCCCTTCCTAATCCACAGGCCGGGAAGGGACAAGCTCTCCCCAAGAAACAGTCATGGCATCCCCGCTTGGCTGGAGCTGCTGCCAAAAGGCACCCTAATCCCCATTTTACCAGTGCACGTAAGCTGACTCTGGTCCTTTCCAGGAGGTGCTCTCGTTTGAGAGGACTGACCAGGGCGGGCTAAGGAGCCCTTCCAGGCTGGCCTAGGGGCTTACGTCTGGACCCTCACCCCGGCCAGCCCAGGCCCAGTGGTGGACTCGGAGTCCAGAGGCGGCTCCAGCCCTGACGCGCTGGGCCAGCTGGCACCTAAGTTAGGGTCACACATTCTTTTTTAATTCATTTTTTACCCTTTGCATTTACTTAATAAATGCTAATTGAACATCCACTGCTTACAAGTAATATTCTGTAGAGGATGATTAAAAAAAAAAAAAGAAAAGAGAACAGTAAGGCTCTGCCCAGAAGGAGCTTTTGGGTTAATCAGAGAGCGAAGGACTCACTTTTGATCTCACCGTGCAGCTATTTATGTCCACGAGTATAACCAGGAGGCATCCTGAGCATTTAAGGAAGGACAGAAGGGCTCTGGCCACCAGCAAATAGAGAAAGATCTGTGTGAGGGGGAGGATTTTCGGTGGGTGGCTTTGGAGGGGAGCAAGGTGAGAACGAAAGCACTGTGGCTGGGGGCAAGAGCGAAAGCAGGAAAGACGGCTGCGGGCACAAAGGAGGGTCCCGAATGTGTGCAGAACATATCAAGAGCCTCAAACCCACCTTAAGGAGCTTGGCCTGTTTTTTTTTTCTGGTAAGCAGTGGGGAGCCATTGACAATTCTTGAGCAGGGGAGAAGCAATGTCAGGACTGTCATTTGGGAAAACAGACTCCTTCTTGAATGCCTTGAGGGGACACTCCGCAGGCCCTCCTGCACACCAGGCACCTTCTAAGCACTTGGCAGATTGCTGCCCTTCATCCCAAGAACCTGATGTGCTAGGCACTGTTATCACCCCATTTCACAGATGGGGAAACTGAGGCCCAGAGCAGCTAAAGCATCTTGCTGAGTAAGTAAGCAGGCGCGTGGGGGGTGGCCAGGGAGGCTGCGCTGAGCGGCCGTGAGCCGCGTGGCTCAGGCAGGAGACAGTCGACACGCTGAGAAAAAGACCCGGCTCCTTGACCGTGGACCAGAAGCCTGATGGAGCCAGAGCTCGGGGAGCAGGAGCAGGCAGCTCGCGGGGGCCCGGGAGGCAGGGGCCGCTCTCCCTGCAAGGAGCCGTAAAAGCCGGCCCTCGCCCCTGGCACCCCTCCTCGGGGCTGTCTTTGTCGTTCCTTCCAAGAACACCCCAGAAAGACAGCGCACTCGCTGCGCTCGGCATCGCCCGTGGAAAGGTCACTCCCTGAACGTCGCTGGGAAGGTCGTGCAGCTGGAGCCCATTATTTATTCATTGGATGATGCGTGCTGGGTCCCCAGGCCGCAGGGAGAAGGACGCGGGCTGGCCCAGTGGGGGTGCTGTGGTGTCAGCGTCCGGGGTGACTTTGCTGTCCCCCCAGCCTTTTCCACGACGCTCTGACCTCCTTCACTGGGGGGCAAAGCTCTGTGGTCCTCGGGGCTGACACCTCCCTCGTGAGCAACGGAGGGGACAGAGGTTCTCCAAAAAGGGGGTCCGAACAAGGGGTAGGGCCGGGGCCCCACAGAGGAGGGGGTCGGAGCAGACGCCAGACTCCGACCAGGGGGTGGTCCCGCTTGCATCCTGTCCCTGCTGAGAGGCCCAAGGTGCTGGGCGCAGCAGCCTTGGCAGCCAGGTGGCAGCGCGTTTAACTGTGCCTCCCCCCCCCCACCTTATAGTCTACCTCCGTCTCCATTTCCTAGTCTGCACAATAGGGCAAACATGCAATGCACGGCAAAGGCGCTGAGGCGAGCAGAGATGAGGTCGGGGGTAGCGCAGGGCATTTACCCCGGCCCCAGCCCTCGTTAGCTGTGAGACCTCGGGCAGCTCACTTCCCGCCCCTGGGCCTCCGCTCCTGAGGCAGGGGCTGCAATCACGGCCCCCCTCCGTTTCCCAGGGCCCGGCTGGCACGCAGGTTCCCTCTGAGAACGTGCAGCTCTCCGCCGACGTCTTTCCTCCTCCAACCAGCTCAGCACGGGGGGTTGGGGGGACCTGCAGGTCACTGTGTGGACTCTAATTGCCGTGACTTAAGGGGCCTTTTGCAAATCCCTCTGGCTCTTTCCAGAGCTCAGCTGAGTCGATACTCGGCCGTGCTCTCTCGCAAACGCAGCTAATTGGAGCGTCGGCAGCGGCTCCACGAGCCGCGCCCAGCCCTTGCGTGAGCCACTGCGTGAGGCTCTGTCCCTCTCCGTGTCCTTTGATCCACATTTCATAAGGGCATCTTGCCCTAGAATCATGAGCACAGAAATCAGAGCAAGAAGCCTCAGCGTTCTATTTCGGGCACTGACACAGACGAAGGGGCGTGGCAGAGGCAACTCCAAAATTTTCTCTGGTCTCTGGGAAACAGCACAAGTCACAGTGACCTTCTGTCCCTCCTGTCACCCAGAGAGAGTGGGGGGCTCACGTGGGACCATCCCGGGGATGAGTTAGAAGTCACCGGATGCCCACACAAGTTGCCCTGTGGGATTTCCTGGGCTTGGGCGCAGGATCCATTTCTTCCGGAACAATGAGGACGGGCCTCTGAGAACAAGGAAGACCACAGTCCCAGCGCGTTGGCTTCAGGAGGGCAGTGGCAGCATTTGTTCTGCTGAATGTTAAGATCCCAGATCCCAGGCACGCGGCAGCTGCTCGAAACAGAGGGGTGACCGAGTGAAAGCACAAACGGGATCCTCTCGGCACCTTCTGGCTACTCTGTAATGTCCTCTGTTGCTACTTCTGCTTCTAGACCCAGGGTCGGGAAGGGGCGACTCCTGAGGCGGCAGGGACCTGGGCAAGGACCAGGAGGCACCAGCTCTCAACCCCAGGAGGCACCGGCGGTCGGAAGGAGCATGGCATGTCCACAGAGAGATCACGCGGAGGCGCTGAGCCGAGCCTGGCGAGGCTCTGCCACCTCCCCCACCCACACCCCCAGAAAGGGAGAAAGGGAAAAGGCTGGGGTGGGGGCCACCTGTACCCCAGGAGGACAGGAAATCCCACAAAGATTTTCCTGAGGTACAAGTAAGTGTTTTAGCAGCTTTTTAATCTCCTTCAATGCAAGCAAATTCTGAGCAACCTCGCTGGGCAGAGAAGAGTCCAGAAGTCCTTCTTTGGTTCTTCTGTGGGGAATTCAGACCAGAAGAGGCCACGGTCAGAAGTCCAGGCTGAGACGCCTGCTAAGGAAAGGAAGTTCTCCAAGGAGTTCCTGAGAACGTCAGGAGAAGGAATGATGCCATCTCCAACTCACAGAGCGGATCACTGCTCGGCGGGCGGTCGAACAGCCAGGCTGGGGCTGAGGCTCCCTCCGAGTGACACGGCTTGGTGTCCCGGCGCTATGCGCCGCCTGCTCAGCTGCTGGGCACCCAGCTGGCCCTGGGCACTGCGGGGCCCAGGGGGCGGCGTCCTGCTTGCTTGCAGGACGTCTCTAGTAGTGACTGCAGGGCCTGCTTAGGAATCCTAGCGGCAGCTGGGTCTCCTGGGCCGCGAGCCGCAGGTGGAGGCCAGCAGGCCACGCCGTGGGGGCTGGGGCAGAGCTGTGGCGCAGGTAAACGTAGCTTCAGCCTCCACCTGCGATTCTTCCTCCTCCCTCCCTCCTGGAGGTGTGGCTTGCCCAGGTCGGCCGCGTGACACCCAGCAATGGCGCCCCTAGATCCTCTCGGACGTGAGGCCCCAGCACGGCCCGTCTGAGGGAGAAGGAGCCGCCCCCGCAGGCTGCAGGGCTCTCTGAGCGGGGAGGGGCTGGCTACACGGCTGCGGCCATGGCCACGCGCTCAGGCCGTGGGACACGCTCTGGCACCTGGAGGGAAGGCTAGCGTCCCTACGAGGCTGCTCTCCCCAAATGGCCCCGCCTGCTGCCCCTCAGCAAGAGACGGACGCAGAGGCACTGAGGCAGGTGGATGCGAGCAGACAGGCACACGCTATTCTGTCGCTACCACAGCCACGACTCGGAGGGCAGATGTCATGGCCGCCGAGGAGAGGAGAGGCATCAAGGCCGCTGAGGAGAGGGGAGGCGTCAAGGCCGCCGAGGAGAGGGGGGAGGCGTCATATTCACAGAGGAGAGGGGAGGCATCAAGGCCGCCGAGGAGAGGGGAGGCGCCATGGCTGCTAAGGAGAGGAGGGGAGGCGTCAAGGCCGCTGAGGAGAGGGGAGGCGTCATGGCCGCCGAGGAGAGGAGGGGAGGCGTCATATTCACGGAGGAGAGGGGAGGCATCATGGCGGCCGAGGAGAGGAGGAGGTGTCATGGCCGCTGAGGAAGGGCGTCTTTGGGGACACTACGTCCAGAGGAGAGCTGCTGGTGAAGGCTACCCAGGTTGCCGCTCCCAGGATGCACGTTGGTGGGGAAGCCCCTGCCTCACAGGACTGATCTGAACAGGAAGGGGAGCGGGCAATTCTCCCCAGGAGCCTACTCTGGGCTTGGGCTATTCTCGAGGAACTGCCAGGCAAGAGGCTGCTGCGTGGTCCATCTCCCGCTCAGTTCTGGGCAGACTGGGGGCCTGTGGGCGCTGGCCCTCCTTGCACTCCAAGCCAGGCCCCCTGGAGCACCCCGTTTCAGAAGGAGCCTGTGCTGTCGGGGCTCCGTGTGACAGCAGCCACGCTTCCAGGCCACAGCCCCTGAAAACACCCACTTCTTCCAGCAGAGGCTGCCTTGGTCCCCCTGCCTGCCTGCCCACGAGGCCTGACACCCCACAGTTCTTAACTCTTTGGGGACACTTAAAATGCAGAAAGGAGCACTGAGGATTGACCCAGTGGTGAAAACACCCTGAAGGAGGCTGAGCAAGTGTCAGCTCTTCAATTACGGAAGACAAAGTTTCATCACCTGAAGAACACACACACCTGCAATCTCCCTGCAACAGTGGCAGCT
Source organism: Tolypeutes matacus (assembly GCA_026826555.1). Taxonomy (NCBI): domain Eukaryota; kingdom Metazoa; phylum Chordata; class Mammalia; order Cingulata; family Chlamyphoridae; genus Tolypeutes; species Tolypeutes matacus. The sequence goes on along the minus strand of JAKSZT010053883.1, from coordinate 863,376 downwards.
GAGGGCCCGAGGGAGCCTAAGAGAAAACCGCCAAGCGGGAAGAGACACACTTGATGCTTAAGGGAAACAGTCCACGGAAGGCGAAAGGTGGCTCAGGCAGGGAGGTGCCGGGAAGCTCTGGAGCACCAGCGTGGCTCGGCGGGGCCGAGTGTCGGCCCTGCGTGGCTGTCCTCCTGGCTGTCCTCCTGTCCCCCTCCCCCTGGCCTCGCTCCGCCCTGCGTGTCACAGATGCTCCGGAAACTCTCCCCTCCGCGGGGAGGCGGGCTGCTGGTCCAGAGGCTGGGCTCAGAGCTGCGGCACCCCAAGGCCCCTCCTGGGGTGGGGCGTGGGGCTTTTCCTCGGGCTTTGGGTGCCCAGGTGCCCTCCCAGCTGCAGAGGGTATACCCACTGTGGCTTTCCGACTCCAGGCTAAGGAGCCACCTCACACCTCAGCCGGAGAGGTGAAAAAAAAAAAAAAAAAAGAGAAGAGATCAAGAGGAAGGGAAGCACGTTCCCAGGGGCCCCTGCTCCGGCACAGGACTCGGAGCTGCGGATTCATCCCAGCGTCTGAAACAGCTATGCTGAGCTACCCTGCCTCGAGTTCCCTTTCGGGGTCTTGTGTGGGTTTTCCCTCCGGAAGCCAAGGGTAAACGTAAAATCAAACTTTCCAAGAGCCCTGCCACAAAGGCACGTTTCCCTTCGGCCCTCTCTCCTCCTCTCGCTGGACGCTCCCACCTGCCGTCAAGAATAGCTTCCAGAAGCTTCATTTCTCATGGGTGAAGAACGTGCACCCCATGGGGGCCCCTTCCCTCGGCAGACCTTCCCTCGCCAAAGGCCTCCTGGCTTCCTGCAGAGCAAAGTCCCTCCCACACCTGGGCGGGGCGGCGCCTCTGACACCTGTTGCTGACACCTGTGGGGGGGATCTGCTCCCCGCCTCTCTGCTGGCTCCTGGCCGTGGCTCGTGGGCCATCTGGGTGTTCTCCACCTCAGCCGTCACGTGGTGCTCTCCCCCTCTGTCTGTCTACCCAAATTTCCTCTTCTTAGAAGGATGTCAGTCATCTGGGCCAAGGGCCACCCTGCTCGGACGTGGCCTCACTTCAACTCGCCTAATTCCAGCTGCAATGACCCGAGTTCCCAGTGAGGTCACACTTCGGGGTACTGGGGTTTAGGACTTGGGTGTATATTTTTGGGGAGGGGGAGTTCAACCCATAACACTCCCCAGGGTGTCTTCTGGGGCCACATGGGCATGCCGCAGCCACAATTTCTTTTCCCAGAGACGAGGGAGGAGAGCTACATCTGTGTTAGAAATGGGGTGCAGAAAGGAGGGCACCCGGCGGAAGCCCCTCTCCTCCTCCTTGCACAGCTGTCGTGCCGGGATAACGACTGGCAGCAAGTGGGAACTGGAAACCCTCGTGTGCACGGCGCCAGCAGCTCGCCGAGCCGGCGAAGCCTGGGATCCCGGAGCTGCAGGGCACAGCTCACCCGGAAGGGCCTGGGTCCCCACCCTCGCCACTCTCCCCCCCTACCCCCTCCCGGGGAACCCCCGAAAGTTCTGGGTTGGTGCACGCTGTAGTGACACCAACCCAGGACACAGCCACCTGCCAGGTGTTTTTCTCGCCCTGACCTGCTTTGCCATCTCAGGAAAAGACAGAACTTGTTGATATTCCGGCCTGTGAAGCTGCACCTGCTTACTCATTCACCATGGGTGCTACTTGCGGCGGGGGGGAGTCGAGATGGCTGAGTTTATTAATTAATGATCCATCTCTTGGTGTTGATGTATAATTCATTTTAATGATTTTTTTCCCCAGGACGGAGCGAACAATCAGCTCAGGGCTAGCCAGGGCCTGAACAGAGCGGGAGAGCAGGGCCAGCCCCCTCGGCGTTGCAGCCTCGCTGTGGGCAGGGCTGATGTGGGCGCGTGGGGTCTGCGGCCCGGGCTGGAGGCACCAGGGGACCTCGCCCGAACCCACTTGTCCTGGACAACAGGCCCAGGGACGCTGACCGCGGTGGAGGGCTGATGACAGAAGGAGCCCATCTGCCAGCTGGGCCGGGGGGACACGCAGAGCTCAGGCAGGGCAAACGGGGCGATCGACTGAGGAGCGAGGCCCGGATGTCTGGGGCCCCCCGTGGTATGTGCAGATCCCATGCACCCTACGTGAGGGCTCAGGTCAGAAGGCAGCAGGGAGCCGGCCATGCCCAGGTGGCGCTCGCCAGCCCCTGCCCATGGTGCACAGCCTTCATCCGTTCCTCCGTTTACTCCTTCATGCATTCAGACCACCCACCGGTGCTCTCTGAATTCCAGGCAGTATGAGTTATCTACGCCACGTAACAAATAGCCAGCTTAAAACAACACCCAGTTTCTGTGAGTCAGGAGTCTGGGCGCGGCTCTGCTCAGGTTCTCACAGGCTCTGGGCTCTAAGAGTATCAAGGGGGATGAGAGGACGTCTCTCTGTTCTGAGGTCCCCGGCACCTCCCATGGCTGGGCCACGTCCTCCTCTGCAGGCTCGACCAGGGAAGGAGCCCCTTCCAAGCTCCTTCCAGCAGTTGGCAAGTTCATTTCCTCGCAGTTGTAGGCCCAAGGGCCTGGCTTCCTCCTGGCTGTCCAATGGAGGCCACCCGAGCCCCCACCCACAGGCTCCCCACAGGCCTTTTCAACATGGCGGCTACTTCTTCGAGGTCTTCTCGGTGAGTCTGAGACAAGACGGGTCTTGCCAATGAGATGGTCCAGCGTGGTACCCATCACCTGGCCACTGTCCATTGGTTAGAAGCAGGTCCCAGGCCCCGCCCACCTCAGGGGGACATCAAAGGCATGGACATGGGAGGCGGGGGCTGCGGGGGCTACTGTAGGGGCTGCCGGCCCCCAGGCCCCGTGTCTGGCACCGGGGACGCGGCATCAACAGCGGCATGGGCTCTGCTGCCCGTCCGTCAAGTCGGGCTGTGGAGGCAGACGTTTGGGCCGATGGCCACGGTGGACGAGCGCTACAGAAGAGGCCAGGCAGGGAGTGGCCGCGGGCTCCCGGCACATAGGAGCTGTGCGGTCAGTGCTTGTTCAAGGAAGACTTGAGCTGTCTGAGCGACCTTTGACCAAAAGGAAGGATGGAAGAACCGGGAGGGGCTCTGGGCTGCAGAGTGGACAGGGGGCGGGCAGAGACCCCCGCTCCAAAGTTCCCAGGGGCTCCCCGGGCCTCTCCAGCTCTGGCCCGTGCACCTCAGAGGTGCCGGCTCCTGACGTTTATGTTCCCTGCGCCTGGCGAAGGCCCCGGCATGCTGGGAGCCGCGTGCACCTGGTCCCAGTGACCCCCTTCGTGCAGAGGCGATCACCGTGCGGGCTCTCTGCAAGCTGCAGAGGGCACTGCAGCCAGGGGCCCAGGGCTTCTCCCACCAGGAGCAGTTCTTCCCACCGAGCAGCGGGGCACAGGTTCACAAAGACCAGGAGAAGGGCAGCCGTCAACTCGGGCTGGGGCCCACCACCGCCTCTGCCCTGTGCTATTTCCTGAGACAGTGAGGCGGGCGCCCCCCTGCTCCAGAAAACACAGGAGACCAGCCCCGGGGGCATGGGAGCTCCGCAGCCCTCGGCTCTCAGCCCACCTGTGTCGGGATGCCAGGACAGCTGGCCAGCACCCAGCTTCCTGGGTGCACTCGGGCCTGAGTCAGAACCTCTGGAGCCGGGGGGCCAGGCACCTGCATTTTAAGCAACTCCCCAGGCAGTTCCTACCCTTTCCAAAGCCCGGCAGCGTTCATCAAGCTTCCAACAGCCACGCCGCCCGGGGAACAATCTGGCGGCTTCCTTCTGCAGCCCCCTCCCCAAGGAATCTCTTCCAGGCTCCCCAGCGTGTCACCCCAGCCTGCGCCCACACCTGTGCCCCACCAAGAAACCCCATCCAAGTTCAGGAAGTAGCTCCTGCTAACCCCTCCTGGCCCTCAGGGCTAACTCTTCTCTAAACGATGAGCTCCCCCCAAAGAGAAATGCTCTCGGAGGGTTGATTCAGGCCCCTTAGAATGCTGGCCACAGGGAGCCCCTGACACGGCCCCCACAGAGGGGTACACCCCGCCCCCCCAGGCAAGTCACTCCTCATAGCCTCAGCTACGGAGTTTGGGGTCCTGACCCCCAGCCCCCTCCACCCCCAAGGAGGGCTGATGGAGCCCCATGCCCCCACCCTCCCTCGGAGGTCCAGGGTGCCCCTACTTCACACACTTGGAAGCCGCCCTCCCGGGGGCCTCGGTTCCACCAGCTAGGTCTTCGCAGCTCGAGGAAGCACCTGCTCGCCGCCAGGGCTTGCCACGAACCCCACACAACCGGGACCAGCCCAGGTCCCGGGTTTCTCCCTGGCTGCAGGGGCTGCCGCAGAAGGCGCTGGCTCCTGAGTTGCTCCCCCACTCCTTTCACCCTGTGTGCTCCTCACAAAGCCCCCTGCCCAGTTCTGTCACCCATCCTGGACTCTCAGCGTGGCTGCGTTGCTGTCAGAGGCGCATCACGGCTTCCAGGTCACATCTGCTCTGCGATGCCACCAGTGGAGCCTGGCTCTGCCCTAGACTGCAGGAGCCATGAGGGCAGGGGGCCTCTTTAGGCTCCCCAAACTGTTCCCATGGCCCACCTCAGGGTTTGCCACATAGTAGGTGTTCAGTAACTATGTGGAGAAAGAAGGGAGGGAGGGAAGGAGGGAAAGGAGGGAGGAGGGTGGGGGGAGGGAAGGAGGGGGGAAGAGAGGGGGGAGAGGGAAGGAGGGGGAGGGGGAAGGGGGGAGGGAAGGAGGTGGCGGGGAGGGAAGCCGGGCTTGGCTGTCTCCGTTGGAAGGAAATTAAATGATCTCCATTTCAGAGATGTGCAGACTGCTAGGTATTTCCCTCTGTAAGCTCTGCGCCTCTCAGGGAGCCCGGCAATCAGCAGGTGACCAATCAGCAGGTGGCCAGTCAGCGGTCAGCCAGCAGGTGATCTAGACATGCTATCTCCTCCTCTGCCCTGCCCCGCACGCCCCCCCAGGGCACCTTCCACCCGGGGCCCTTTGCTACTTCCCTCTCTTCCTCACCCGCCCTCCCGACTGCCGCAGACCCCCAGACGAACTTGAGGAAGGGGTCTGCAGGCCAGCCCAGCCCCTCTGCTTCCCCAGCCTCTAATCCAGGGGTCAGCACGTTTCCAAGAAGGGCCAGAGGATCAATATTTTAGGCTCTGTGGGCTCTGTGGTCTGCCACATGAAAGCAACCAAGGACAGGGGCCGTGTTTCAATAAAACTTTATTGACGAAAGCAGGTTGCAGGCTGGATCCAGCCTGTGGCCGATAGTTCGCTGACCCTGCTCTACACTTGTCCTGTGTGATCTGGGTCTTGACTCGTCTCAGGCCTGCAAAGCTCTTCCCCAAAGAGAAATCTGAGGAACACCAGCCTGGCAGATTCTCCATATGAGGGGTTCTGGGGTCCAATGAGTTTGAGAATCATTGTCGACTCTCTCCCCTTCACAGACATAGGGGATGCGCATTAGCATATTAATTACGTCTCCAGGGCGATACTGCAGACATTAGCACAATCGCTGCTCCAGGAACCTGTACAGGGAAGACCTGCTCAGCTCCGTCTACCTGAGAGGACCCCAGACATTGCTTTTCTAACGCAAATGTTTCTAGTAAAGCCCCCGTCGGAAGGGGTGCTCTGGGGCCCCTCGCCGGGGAAGGCTGTCCTTAGCTGACAGGTGAGAAGACCCAGGTGCGAATCAGGGCTCAGCCACTAACACGCGATGCCGGGTCGTGGGCAGCGCAGTTCTTGCCCCGCCCATCCACGCGGCGCAGGTGAAGGCCCTCCCAGAGGCCCCTTACTGAGCGCCGGTCACGGGCAGGGTCGGAGCCTGGCACGCGGGGAGCTGGGAACGGGGCAGGTGCATCGGCGAGGACCGACCAGGGCGTGGGTGACACGCACCGTCAGGAAGTTCTCCCCGGGGTCTGAGTGGGAGCCCCACGCGCACCTGGGAGGCGGACGGCCCCGCTGGGCATCTGCTTTCCCCGGGGAGCCCGATTTCGATCCCGGCCCCAGCTCTGCGGCAGAGGCGCCGCCGCTCTTTGCTTGCTCCTCCGGTTCCCAGGGCCCCACAGACAGAACGCTTTTCAAACCCCGAGCTGGAACCGGCCCCGGGCACGGGGCGAGAGGGGCTCAGCTGAGGGCACCCGGTGCGTTCCTGCCTCGGGGGCCCTGGCTGGCTGCAGGCGGCTGCACCAACTTCCTCCCAGCAGCAGCAGCTCTGCTTGCTCCAGACGGGAGCTCCAATCATTTCCTCCATTTCCCCACGCAGCGGAACATCTGATAGGAGGCAGGCGCGTCTGGGCTGTGCCCACGCGGCTCGGGACGGCGTCTCGACCAGGGCGCGGGGGCCCGTGGCAGAGGCAGCACGGACTTCCCGTCTGGGCACTGCTGATTCTCGAAGGCACGGAACACGACCGTCCTGTCGCGCCTCTTCATTTCCTCTTTCTCTGAAGATCTGGACGGCTTCTACCGCGGACCAATGCTCTCCCCGGGCGCTCTCCAAGACCAGAGGAAGGTGTTCAGGAAACCGGGGAGCAGACCCTGGGCTGGGGGACGGAGGCTTGGCCCTGAGCTCAGGCCGGTGGGCACCCCTGGAAAGCGCTAAGCACTGAGTGGATCCCACGCTTTACAGACATTGCTGGGGCAGGGAGGCCAGGCATCCAAGCAGCTCCTGTGATATAAGGGAGGATGGAGACAAACCACCACGGGGGGCCTAGAGGCAACGGGAAGGGGTGAGAGGGGGGCGAGCACACTGCCCCGGGCGAGGAAAGTCCCCCGGGATCTCCTGAGGGCCCCAGGAGGCCTCTCTTCCCCCACTGCCGGCTGTCAGCTTCTCAATGCAGGAGCCAGATGAGGTGCCGCTCCAGCTTGCAGGGACAGAGGGTGACTTTAAATGTCCCCAACTGTGATCAACAGAGAAATGGGTGGAAGGGAAGGAGCAGCAGCTGGGAGGGGCCTGCAAGGCCTGGAGGGGCATGGACAACAGCAGAGCTTGAGGGAAGGAGGCTCTTCCCGTCTGCCTCCATCGCCCCAGCCTCAGCTCTGCCCACATGGTGCCCACCCCGTGGACGTTTGGGAAGCCCGCAGGGCAGACCAGAGTGTCTGCTCTCCATTAGGGGGCCAAGCCTGGGTGGCCAATTTCCCTCACAGTGCTGGGATGGCAGAGGAAGGCGAGACTGCTGGGAGCCCTGTACACCAACCATCCAGTGGCCAGAAGGAAGCTGGCCACGGACTGGAATTTGGGGGATTATATTCTCTGCAGGGAAAGCCCCAGTCCTGGGTCTGGACCCCCACGTCCCCCTGGAGGCAGATGGAATGTGCATTCCCAATGAAGCTAGGGCCTCAGAGGGGGAGGGAGAGGCTGGCGGCTGCATTTCTGAGCCCAGGTCTGAGGCCCTGCCAACAGCCGGGTGAGTTCTGATTGTAAATTAGAGAAAGCTGTTAAAGGGCATGCTCCAGAAGGCAGCTAGGACTGCAGGGCAGAGGACTGGATGGGAGAAAGCCCTCTGCCTCCCGTACTTCAAGGAAAGCGAAATGCGAGGCTGCTGGCAGATCCAAGGTAGAAGCTCAGGTACACATGGAAAGCACCCAGGATACCAGGCAGATTCGGGATTTGCCCAAGAACCGGTCCGACCTGGGAAGGTGGGGACACTGGGACCCGAGGGGGCAGGGCAGGTGTTCGTGCGGCAGAGCCTGGGGTGTGCTCGTCCACTCCTGCTGACCTGCAGTGGCTGGCCGAGGATGCTGAGGCCCCTGCATGGGCACAGGTGAGGACAGGGACACTACTGAGGCCAGGGAGGCAGAGCCCGCTCGCCCACAGGGGGGCTTAATGTCTCTCCGACAGCTGCATTTTGATTTTAGGAGAAGCCTGAACGCCTGCTCTGACTTGGACCTCCATGGCCCCCCTGCCCTGTCACTGGCTCCAGCTGCTCCACCCCCTTTCTGCTTTTCTCCCCGTCCAGCCTTGCTCCTGCCTTGCTCCCGGGCTCCTGACACTGCCCCAGAAGGCTCCTCATCTGGAACCCCCATTCCCCGGTCAAGCCTCACTCAAGCAGCCCCACCTCTGTGGGGTCTCCCGGATCCCAGACCTAAATGAGTGCCATGGAGCCCACCAGTCCGCCCGAGTCTCCACGCGGGCCCCCTTCTCCACGTGTCCCTGTTTATTGTCTGCCTTCACCCCCCACCCCAAGGGGGACGCAGCTCACCCAGGCAGGGACCTTGTCCATGTCATTCACCATGGACACTATCCGGTATTTTCAGGAGTAACATGGGGGAAGACCTCCGCCATTGGGGGTAAAACCCAAGCGGCCTCTGCTGCTCCCCACAACGAGCTCAACGTGTCCCTTCCCAGCCGCACGCACGCCAGCCTCCCACAGCAGACGCCACGCCGGCCCGTGGCTTCGAGGGCTTTGCTTCGGCCACATCCTGCTCTGTCCTGCGTCATCAGCTTTCGCTCTGCCGGATCGTTCCCACCGGCCGACAATGGGGCCTGAGCACTCTCCTTTAAAAATCCCCCAAAATACGCGAAGCAGTGACGGCTCCCTGCCACCTCTGTGGTCCTCGGCTGGCTCTGCCCACCGCCCGCCGGCTCGGCTCCTGGTTTCCTTTCCTCCACCCTGCAGGACCCTGGCAAGCCACGGCCCACCGCAGACTCTGCCCTTCACCCTTGCGCTCAGCGCTGACGCGGGGTCCACTCCCTTCTCCAGGCCTCCCTGATGCCTCCACCTCCTCTTCCTCCTCCTGCACTGGCTCCCCACGGCCTTCTCCCCCCAGCACCCCAGCGTGGGGGCCCCTGGCCCTGCCCTCGGCCCTCCTCTCAGGCTGTCGACACTCTCCCCAGGTGAGGCCTCGGCCAGCACCCCGAGTCCATGCTCCCTACCTGAATGACGCCCATAGATCCAAGACACCCCAGTCGATCTCCACTTGGACGGCTCAAGGCCGCTGAAACTCACCACAGCGGAAATGCCAACCTTCTTCCCACATCTGCTGTGCAGCCAAGGTTTCCCCAGCCCAAGGCAGCCTCCAGGGAAAGTCACGAGCCGCATCAGACTGAAACCTTAGGGCGCTTTCTAGATTGTTCCCTCAACCCCCACATCCAATTGCTCAGTAAGACCCATCAACTCTTCCCCCAGGCATGGCCTGAGTCTCCACACAAGTCCAGGCCACCTGCTCTCACCTGGGCCCCGGCCACCACCTGCTCTCACCTGGGCCCCAGCCACCGCCTTCTCTCACCTGGGCCCCGGCCACCGCCTGCTCTCACCTGGGCCCCGGCCACCGCCTGCTCTCACCTGGGCCCCGGCCACCGCCTGCTCTCACCTGGGCCCCAGCCACCGCCTGCTCTCTTGGGTCCTGCCTCTGGCCGTCAGCTAGGGTCTTTCCTCCTGAGAGTGAGCAGAGGTTTCAGAAGCAGGTACCAGGTCACATGACATCTCTTTTTATCCCCAGTGACTTCCGTGACACCATAGAACAAAATCCCAAAGACACAATTGCTGGAAAGCATCCTCAGGGTCATACTGCCCCAACTCTTTAAAAACCCCACCCCTGAATCTCCATGACCCCCACCCCTGAATCTCCATGACCCCCACCCCTGAATCTCCATGACCCCCAAACCCTCATTCTCCATGGCCCCCAACTCCCCATTCTTCATGAACCCCACCCCCAAATCTCTGTGAGCCCCTCCCCAGTTCTCGTGACCCCACCCCCGGGTCTCCCTGACCCCCCTGGCAGCCCCTCGGCCCCGCCCAATGCTCCACCTCCTCCTCTCGCTCTCCTCCCTCCTGCCATGGCCTCTTCTCATCACTCAGGTCTCAGCTCAAATAGCCTCCGGGAGGCCTCCCCGCCTCATCACCGCCGTCCTGTTGGCGCTTTCCCTGCACCCGTTGGTGCCAGGAGTTTCCATGATGACGTTTGTCCATGTCTGCCTGCTGCCCCCTCCCCACGGGAAGGCGCTTTCTGGAGCACAGGTCCTCAGCGGACGTTTCTGAGGAATGATTGAGGGAACAGATCATGGATCTACAGGGGACAAGGCCAGTGAGAGGACAGAGGACTTTTTTTTTTTTGAGGTACCGGGGCCGGGGATTGAACCTGGGACCTTGCAGGTGGGAAGCCGGTACTCAGCCACTGAGCCACATTGGCTCCCCTGGAGCTGGATTTTTCATTTGTTTTGCTTGTTTGTGTGTTTGTTTGATTTTTTAGGAGGCACTGGGAACCGAACCTAGGACCTCCCATGTAGGAAGCAGGCACTCAACCACTTGAGCGTCATCTGCTCCCCTGACAGGACATTTTTACCCCCAGTGGTTTGGGAAACCCAAAGCCCTCTGTGGTTTAGCTGAAGGAGGTGGCAGAGGTTGTGCGGCTGCCCTCCCCAGCCCGCCTGTGTCCCGGGCAGTGCGGGATTCAGGAAGGTTGAGGGGTCACTGCAATTCCAGGGCGCCCCCCGAACCTGCGGACGTGGCCTTACTCAGGGCAAGAGTCTTTGCAGACCTGGTTAAGTGATGGATCTCGCAATGAGCTCACCCTGGATTGTCTGGTGCGCCCCGAACCAGTGACGAGACCCCGTAGGAGACAGAAGAGGAGAGACGCACAGGGACCCAGCCGTGTGCAGACGGAAGCGGAGGCTGGTGCCACGCAGCCAAGGAATGCCTGGGGCCACCCAAAGCTGGCAGAGGCCAGGAAGGAGACCCCCGGCCCCGGGAGGGGGCTGGCCCTGCCGGTACCTCGACTGCAGACTTCTGGTCTCCAGAGCTGTGGAAGAATAAAGGCCCATTGTTTTGAGGCCCCCAATTTGCTGCCCTTTGTCATGGTGGCCCTGGGGAAACTGAGGCAGATCCACACTGGGCCAGGGGCTGTCCACATCGCTAACAATCAAGTCTCAGAATGACCTCGGGTAGTAGAAATTACTTCCCAATTTTGCTGGCACAGAAGCAGAGTCTCTGCGAGTGGACGAGGCTCAGCCAAGGACACGCAGTTGCCGAGACTTGGGTTCAAGTCTCAGCCAAGGCAGGCGCCCTCTCCGCTGCGACAGCTGTCCCAGCTTCACCCCCACATGTCCATCACGGCCTCATCTCCGCATGGAGCTCCTCCCCGGGTGAGTGAGCATCTGCCCCCCTGACAGACTTGACATTCACACTGCTGATGGAAACTTCCAGAAAGGGAAACTTCACTCCTCTGTTATTGCTGAGCATCACACTCTGGCAGCAGACGACAAGACAGAGGTTTGTAATAGTCACTGAGCCACATCAAAAGCAGAGGGCCCCGGCGCCTCGTCTGCATTTTCAACCATATGGCACGTCCATCACGCATCTGAGCATGATTTTGGCTGAGTCTCTGGAACTGGGGCGCAGACGCCAGGGGAGCTCAGGAGCTCCGCTGGGAACTCACCTGCCGCAAAGGTGAGGTGATACCCGTGGGACACCCACATGCAAGGCACGGGCAGGGGCAGGGCTTCACACGGCCCAGGAGAAGAGGCGGCGTCGCAGCCGACATGGCGGCCTGCAGGGTCGTTCTGTCTAGCGCTGAAGTCCAGGTCCTCAGCCATCTGCCCTGCTCCATCCCGGAGCCCGCCTCCGCGAGGCACGGCTCATTTACGCAGAAAGGGAGGTGCGTGTAAGTGCCCCATGGACCTGTCCGGCACCCTCGCTTTCCTGATGACACAAGGACGAGAGGCATCTTGTCAAGGCCATTTCGCAGCCGTTGTGAGAAGAGCTGGGCTCTCGCATCCTCCGGGCAGCCTAGAGCTGGGCAGGGACCCCAAAGGGTCTTGTTGCCCAGCTTGTTCCTTCTTGGGTGAGGAGCCTGAGGCCACCCCCAGGGCTCGGCCTGGCCCGGCTCCTTCTAGCACCCGGGACCCCGGGCTTCTGGGAATCTTGCCCTCCCACCTACTCACTGCTTCCCCCGCAGACTCCTCTGCCCATGTACAGCCTCCCTGTCCTTCCAGACTCGGTTTCCTTCCCCACTCCCAGAAGCCTGACCCGGCCCTTCCTGCCGCCCACCTTCCTTTGCATCCGGGTCGGCAAGGTGATCGCCGGAACGCCGCTGCCATGGTTGTGCTTGGCGGCAGTTCCTCTACTTCCTTAGGATGCTGTCATTTCTCACTTGGGCTTGTCCTTGCTTGTCTCATGTTCCCAAATAGCTTTCCAAACTCCTTGAAAAGAGGGCATGGGGCCATGTTTTCCCATCTCCTGGCCCCTCCCCCACCCCAGTGCATGGCATTTAATAGAAAGGAAATATACAGCCGATGGTTCACTGAGCAATTGGCTCAAGAAATCAGAAATTCTCAAGCCGGTCCTCTTCATACAGTCAAATGCAAATCCTAAAATGGCATTCTATCTAATATTTAATTGCAATGCTTCAAATCACTCCACCGTGAGTAGGTAAAAACCATAAATTAAATCCTTCATAGATCAAGCAGATCTGGTATCAATCCAGTATTTAGAGAAATTGCACAACGTAAGGAGAGGCAAATTCTACAGAGACGTGTTTTGTGTAACTGCATGATTAAAAGGCCCCTGATGCTCTCACCTCCCAGCCCTGCCTGAAGGGCCTGGAATTCCACCTTCAAAGGACAGCTATTTCAGGGTACAGGGGTGTGCCAGTTAGGCCTCTAACAGGATGACAAGCAGAGGTGGCTCTCCTGGGCCTGGCAAAGGAGCCCAAGAGAGTTGAGCTCAGCAGCTCCCAGGTAGAAAGTGCATCATGGCACTCACCGCGGTCCTACAAGAATTAAAGAAGCTTCCCCACCCCTAATGTGCTCTTAGAAGGAGAACGAGGCCCTGGGGGAACAAAGAGGCTTAAGAAGCACAAAATGCAATAAGTTGGAGCAAGGAGCGTGTGAAAGGGAAATAAAGGAAGCCTGGGAGAGCATCATCTCCAGGAGGGTAGAAGCTGGTTTTAATGAGTTGGAGCCCATTTGTCCGTTTGGTGTGAACACATCGCTTAGCAAAAGCAGAGGAAATGCTCTCAGAGGTATCGGCCATAAGGCAAACCACGCCAGTCCAGAGATCTGTCGGCTCGCAGGAATTGTCATGCCGGTTCCGTATGGAAAGTCCCAATTAAAACCCAAAAGGCCAGCCTCGCCAGCTACAAAGTTTAGGATGGCTCGCAGAGCTTCCAGCGCTCATTTCTTCTTTGATGCTTTTATCCCAATTAAGCCACTCAAAACTTTTGAAGTTCATGAGTCATTTGCCTCAAATATCTTTATATTAAGGACAGATTCAGTTCCCTGGTAGCAAATACCCAGCAACTTAATTAAAAGGGGCTCAGCATTTAAACTGCCACCACGGCTTTAAACAGAAGGGAAGGAGCATGTCTCCCAGTTACATCTGCTTCTAATTTCCTGCTGCTCTGATTCTGGTATTTAGAAAATATTTCATCCTAATGAGACTTGCTCCTGAGGTGGGCTGGCCCGCCCCCCCGTTTAAGTCAGCTGACCATCATGGTGCAGACAGGATGACACCGGCCTGTCCCTCATGCTTACAAAGGGGCACTCCTAAAGGACACCGAAGGCCTCCTGGCAACAAGGACAAAGCAACTTGGAAATCATCCTTGGACATGCATGAGCGGATTCCAATGTAAAAATTACTAGGCAGGACCCAAGTGGCAGCTGAGCCATCGCATCCTGAAGCTGCTGAGTGTCACTGATACGTGAATGATCCGAACAAGAACAAACCTTAAATGACGCAGGGGACTAAGGGCTTTGTTACCCCTCCTTGGAGAGGGAGGTGCCTTGTAAGAGGAGTGAAAATGAAGAGCCAGGACAGCGTCAGCTGCATCTCAGCAGACTGGACAGTCACAGGGACCAGTGGGCATCTCCAGGACACCTTTATAGAGCTCGCCCTATGTGCCCAGTGCCCATACCCCAGGCCCTCCTGCAGGAGGCATATCTGTAACCTGAAACCACTTGGCTTCCATTTCCCACCAGCTCACTTGCAAGTTTTAAGATAAAAGGCCAGGAAACTGCTTTCTGTTTTTCTCCCAGGAAACTCTGTGACTCCAGATAGAAAACACGACCAGCATGGGACTGTCACAGGAGGAAGCTGCCACACCATGGGACGCCCTCCTCTCCGGGACTTGAGCGAGCTTCTGACTCCTCTGACATTCACCCTCTGCCAGCACCCACGCAAGGCTGGGAGCAAAGCCTCAGTGAACCTGCACCAGGTGACTTTCCATCCCAGCTGGCTCCTGGCGAGCACCATCTACTCCTCTGCACAGAACGCCAAGGTCAGGGGGGAGGCCCCGGGATCTCATCAAATGACCCCATCAGATGTCATCACAATGAACCAACAAAGTCAGCATCAGTGAATCTTTGCAATAACAACAATCACCACCCTCGTCGTCATCCTCACCATCGTCATTGTCATCCTCACCATCGTCATTGTCATCATCACCATCACCATCAACATCACCTTCATCTTTTTTGTCATCATCACTGTTCATCATTGTCATCATCACCATCTTCATCACCATCATCACTGTCAACATCATCATCATGCTTGTCATCATCATCACCATCATAATGGTTGCCTTTATCATTACATCATCATCCTCAACTCCATTATCATCATCACCAGCACATCATCTTTGTCATGATCACCTAATCACCATCAATACCATCATCACCATCATCATCATCATCATCATCATCTTTGTCATCATCACCTAATCACCATCAGCACCATCATCACCATCGTCATC
>JAKSZT010053883.1:823002-848691 GCA_026826555.1 Tolypeutes matacus | reverse complement strand
CACCATCAGCACCATCATCACCATCGTCATCATCTTCGTCATCATCATCATCATCTTCGTCATCATCACCTAATCACCATCAGCACCATCATCACCATCATCACCATCATCGTCATCATCGCCATTATCATCCTTGTCATCACCATCATCATTACTGCTATCACCATTGTCACCATCATCTTCTTCATCGCCATCACCATCATCATCTTTTTCATCGTCACCGTCATCGTCTTCATATCACCATCTTCACCATCACCACTATCATCATCACCTAATCCCCATCAACATCATCACCACCACCACCATCATCATCAATATCATCACCTAAGCAGCTAAAACTTACTGAGCAGCTGTTAAGTGCCAGGCTCTGAGCACTTGACAAGCACTATCCCAGTTAATCTTTGAAACACTGTTAGAGATGGTCTTCTATTATTTCCACTGTGGCACTAAGAGGACAAACACATTTCCCCAGTCCACACAGGTAATAAGGGGTGAACCAGGAACTTGAAGATAGGCCGTGGAACTCTTCAGCACTAGATTAGGATGAGAAGAGATTTCCCTGTAATTTCACCTGCAGGGTGATTTTTGTGGGAGGAGCCCTTTAATGATTCCAGCAGGCATTCTATGGATTGGAATTCTTCATCCCCAAATGATGGACTTCATAATCCCCAAATTACCAGCAACCTACCCTTCTATGCCTAGCAGGGCCTGTGCTATGGACACACAGGATGATGTAATGTACCCCTTCTAAACATTTCTCTAGGAAAGCAACAATAGAAGAAACAAATCCTAAAGTCTGATTCCCTTTTGGACAGCAGTCCCGGCAATGACACCAGCGATGCTTTCTTCCAAGCCACTCTGGCTGGGTATAAAACAGCTGACATCAATGAGGGAACCTCAGGTGCCTTTGCACTCGGTGTTGACTGGTCGAATCCTCACAGGAACCATTTAGGAGAGGCATTTCTGACCTCCATTTTGCTGATGAAGAAAACGAGGCCAAGAGAGACGAGAACTTCCCCAAGGTCACACACTGCATGCAGCAGAGTCTGGTTTCATACCTCACTGGAGCATACACAGCCCCCCAGACTGCAGCTCTGTGATCCCAAGACCACCTTTGCTCCCCTACGTGCTGTCTGAGAAGAGTGAGTGGCAGTGCTCACTCCCCACGAACAGCAGGAGGCCCCTACGTGCCCCGGATGACTGCCCAGGCAAGGTGGTTTCCCGGGAGCCCCCCACCCCTGCCACCGAGTTGACTTTTCCTGCCCCCCCACACGTGGCCCCCACCTGAGAGTCCCAGATAAGACCAAGCAAATGGCTTCCTTGCCCCTCATCAGCCCGTTCTCCCTGATGTCTAACTTGAATGACGCCCAGCTTGGGCTCTAACTGGCCCAGGCTTGGGTCTTACTGGCTTCTGCTGTAACTGCTGGGCTTTGACAGACCCTCTGGCTGGGGAACCGGCTCGGCATTTCCTCTCTTCCCTTGGCTTTGGCCTGGAAGCCAAGCCAGCTGCTCGGCCGTGGATGCAGGCCTCAGTAGCCGCCTTTTCCCTTCTCTGCAGGACGGCATCATTTTCCAGAATTAACATTTCTCTGCATTAGAAGCAAACATGCCTATTTTCCCCCTTTTAAATCTATTTTGCTAAACAAATTAATCTCGCACCAGATTATATTATGAACAACCACAAATCTTTTCCAAGATAAGCATCTGTCGAGTTGGATTAGCAACATCCAATGTACTGTGAATTAATTTGCTAAGCCTTATAATGCTGCCCCGGCGGTTTAACTTTGGTAATAACAAATGTAATTTGGAATAAATGGGAAGTTGTTTCCTCATCCATGTCTATATAGTAAGTGACGTATGCAGAGGAAATGACAGGAAATGAGTGCAAAACTCAATTCCATTATGATGATGGCTTGTGAGCTTATTGAGGTAAGAACAAATGCTTTGTAAGCTGCTCGAAGGTGCCTGAGGCGGAGATGATGAATTGCAAGCCCCGTGTGGCCGTGGGTTCCAGAAGGAGTCTACGTGGGAGCCTCCAAACCCACGCCCGCGGCACCCCCGAGCTCCCCGGC
The DNA here is from genome assembly GCA_026826555.1 of Tolypeutes matacus. Classification (NCBI taxonomy): domain Eukaryota; kingdom Metazoa; phylum Chordata; class Mammalia; order Cingulata; family Chlamyphoridae; genus Tolypeutes; species Tolypeutes matacus. Next base: position 846,619 of record JAKSZT010053883.1, on the reverse strand, counting down.
GGCCAGCCCCAGGCCCAGCGCCCAGGCGTGTGGACAGAGCTCTGGCGCTGCTTTCCCAGGCCTGGTGTTCTCTAGAGAGGAACTTGGATGCAAAGTTGCAGCTTCCCTGCGAGGTGAAGGCACGGGAAGTGGGTCATGAGCTGAAGGACCCACCCCAGGCCCACCCGTCCACCCACTGACCACTGCCTGCCTGCCCCCAGGTAAGACAGCATCAAGGCAGAGTCTGCTTTTAAAGGCAAGGGCAACGGGACACTGCACCTCAGCGTCAAGGGACACTCTTCTTTCCCCTTGATTCCCAAAATGACACATGGGACCAGCACAGCCCAGCACCCCAAGGGTGCAGGGGAGCAGGCCGTGTAGAGGCTGCACGTCGGCCTGCCCCCCTGCGCTGATGTCCTGGAGTTTGCGGCCTATAGGGTGCAGTTAACAAATCCTGCTGTTCACCTGGAACTTGCATGCCCAGACCGACCTGTGACCGTCCAAGACATTAGGTGTAGGGTCACTGCCAACTCAGCGGCCAGTGCCGCCGGGAGCAGGTGGAACGGCAGGGCCTGGGGCTCGGAGCTAGCCTGAGGGGGACCTGAAGTCTTTCCCACACTACCGGTTCAGGGCCGAGCTGAGGCCCGGGCGATCTTCCGAGGCTATTCCTTTTGAAGCAATTGGAAAGCGAGGTCCAGTAGCAAAAAAGAAAAAGAAAACTACGGCAAGGAGTCGTAATTGGCCACACGCAGCTGGAATAAGAACAGCGGAAGAACAAAGCTGGGCTCCGTGCTCCAAGCACGCCACGGAAAAGCCACTCCCCACCTGCCATTAGCACCATGGGAAGTTCTTCCTTTTATCTGGCCTGGGCCATTCCTGCTACTTAAGGCAATTCCTGATGCGGGGTCAAGGTCAATCTGACAGTCACCCCCTATGCGTCCCACACCCTTGAAGGTTCTGGAAGAACCCGCACAGCCTCGTTCACCCTGTCACGAGATGGGCCTGCATCTCCTTCCCTGGACCAGCTCCAGGTCCCGCCAGTCCCTGCCCGAGGCGCGGTGGACACGGCGTTTACAGAGACGCTCATGCTACCGGAAGCTCCGCATTCTCACTCCCCCCGTCCAGGCAAACCAGACCCTCTCCCAGGATCACCGCCTGGGCACCCGCCGGCGTACGGGAGCGTGCGAGCTCGCAGGCGCCCTGCACCCTGTCCCCCGAGACCCTCCGCCCCGACTCCTGGCTCTTGCCTTTTTCAGGGCCTGCCACGGAGAAACGCAGCCACACAGAGGAGCCCCCGCCAGCCACACCCCGAGGGCGTCGGCCCACCACCCAACCCGAGCCAGAAAGGGGCGGCGGTACCTGAGGCCTCCCCCGGAATCCTCGGAGGCTTGACGCCCTTCTCGTTGCTGCTGGGCCTGGCGGAAGGCTGCGCTGTGCTAACCCCAGCGGGGAGCCTGGTCCTGGGCCCCAGGGGCTCCGTGGAGCCCTTAGTCTGCAGGGCCACGGAGGCCGTGGTGGCGGCGGTGGCAGTGGTGCTGCTGGCCGTGGCCTGCGTCGTCTTCCGTGTTTGTAAGACGGAGACCGTGGTGGGGCCATAGACCCCTGGAAACGTGTGGGCCTCCAGCCCCTCCTCGTCCCCCGTGGGCCCCCAGGCGATGAACTCCGTTTCCGTGGTGGGCCGGCTGCCCCTGAAGTCAAAGGCGTGGAGGCGGCGTCCCTGCAGCTGCCGCCTCTCCCTCCTCAGGAGGCCCTGCTGGTCCGTGGGTGCGCTGCCCGCCGCCGAGGACGGGAGCGAGGGCGAGGAGGCGAGGGAGGGGCCGGCTTGGGCAGCGGCCGGGGGCCTGAGGGGCCCCGCCTGGTCTCTGGGTCTGTGCAGCCTCTGGGCCCGCTGAGGCTGCGCCTGCCCGGCCACCCGCTCCACGCGGGGCGCGCGTGGACTCCACGGGGGCGCGGGGATGCGCGCTGGCTGTCCACTTCTAAGACTCCACGGGTGCGGGGACCGGTGCGGCGGCCGCGGCAGAAGCCGGAGCTCGGGGCTGGAAACCAGGGAGTCGCAGGTGGGGAGCTCCATGGCGAGCTGAAACATGGCTATAAGAATCCAAACACGGCTTCCGACGACGCAGCTTGGCCAGCGGATGGACATCGAACTGCGCGGAAGAGAGAGAAGAGCCGTCAGCAGGGGCGGCGGGGGCTTGACCTTGGGGACGACTTTCTCCTGCCTCCACCACCCCAGAGAAACTTTTCCTGTAATAGAAGCGGATCCTGCCTTCTAACGGGAACTGACGCCCTTCATTACTTCCCTTCAAAGGCCCACCCAAGCGCAGGCTTTTAATCAGCTCCTTGAGAGGACGGTGCCAAGCGCACAAGCTCGTAAAGCACTGCTTCTCCAGCCGCCGGCCTGGGCTTCGTTTAGTCTTCCCGGGTGCCTGCGAGGGGAAGTGGAGGCCTGAACAGTCCATTTCGTGGGAGGGAAAAGCGAGTCCCATAAATTCCCCGAGTGTGGCCTTGACAAGGTGACCCTAACGATCCTCCGGCAGCCCTGTCCTCTCACCCATTACCCGGGCCCCAAGAGGACGTGGGCAGCACGCGGCAGAGCCGGGAACAGCCCCCACCTCTGGCTGCCAGGCCGGCTCTTCTCCCTACGGAAAAGGCAGGTGAGCTGGGAAAAGGCCACGCACAGGGAAGCCTCTCATTGGGGTCTCCTCGGGGTGTCACTTGCTGAGACCTGCTCTAGGTAACCGGCGTGTCCGCTCTGCTCAGGCGCCTCCCTGGTCACGTCTCACCCCGTGCAGGCTCCACCTGCAGCCCGGATGCCCTTCAGCCCATCAGCCCCCAGGAGGCTGGAGAAAGGACAAAGGCAGCTCAACCCAGCCTGGCTGAGCAGCCGGAGGACAGAGCTCGAGCCGGACGTGGGCAGCGTCCGGGGCCTCCGTCAGTCTGCAGTGTGTGTCCAGACCGGCCGGGGCCAGGAGAGCCACTGGGACCCAGAGCCCGGCAGGTCGGGTGGGGACGCTCGGCCCACGCCTCCCTCCTCGCACGGACGGCGAGGGCTGACTCCACGTGTCATTCAAAGTCAATGCCTGCCGCCAAGGAGCCCCGAGACTCTAATGATGCAGGGGAGCAGGGGCGTTCAGGGGGTTGGGGGTGGATGCAGGGGGGTGGGGGCGTTCAGGGGGGCGGGGGCACCCCGGGACCCAGGTAAGCCGCTCCGAGGTCGCCTGCAGGAGCAATGCGCCTGGATGCAGCCCTTCAGAAGCTACGCCAGATTTAAAAACGAATAAATCGTTAGGTGCGTGTGCGAGCGTGTGCGTGCAAGAATGTGTGTGTGTGGACGTATGTGCGTGAATGTGTGTTGTGAGCGAGGCTGTGTCAGTGTCGGTGTGTCCGTATGTGTGAGGCTGTGCGTGTCAGTGGCCCCTCCTGGCCCCACACTTGCACCCGTGCCCAGTTCCCCGCAGGCATCAGGATGTCATAACGAGCTCTAACAGCCAAAAAGGCCAGTCCCCAAAGAACAAGCCCCGGTTTAGATGAGGACGAAGGAGTCTGCTGCGGAGACGAGGGATTCCTCCTCGTGCCACGCCCTGCGGGTCCCTGCTGTGCCCACCCCGGGGCCGCGGTCCTCGCTTTGCAGTGTGAGGTCCCCGTGAAGCCCCCACCCCACGCACACAAGGGGCAGCGCCCATGGGCCCGGGGGTGCCTGGGGAGGCTCAGAGACGCGCTCAGAGCCTTCAGGCCTCGGGGAGACGGGAGGTCCCACTGGCCTGCGCATCTCGGGGTCTGGCTCCGGGGAAGGAGATGCTGCTCCTGCCAGGGCAGGGCCTCAGCGCTGTGGGCACCGACAGCCACAAACGGGCACCAACGGGCACCAGTAGGCAGGACCGGGCAGTTCGACGTAGAGCGGCCCCCGCGCCCGCCCGCCCCAGCGCTCTAAGACATGCCACCCCAGGAAATTAAACTCATAGCACCCAAGCCCGGGGCCACCGGCTACGGCATAACTTCACATGCAGGGTATTTCTGTGAGTTTTCACCAATCGTGAGCTGTAATTGGTTACCATGGAAACGCCTCATCTCCGTGTCACCCAGCTCTTGTGCAGAAAAGCCAACCGATGGCAACTGCGGGGAGAGTTTGGTTTGTTTTCCCTTTTCGAGCCTGGTTTCCTCTTTGTAAAGTGACGTTGCTGTTTGGGGCGGGGAGATAAAGAGGGCGGGGGAGGAAGGGGGCCGGAGGGAGCCACCCCATGGGTGTCGGGGCCGAGGCCAGGGCCTGTGGGGTGTCCTCCCTAGGGGCCCAGACCCTCTGCTGCGCCGGCCACAGGTGCCAGCAGAGCCCCCTGGAGGCTGGAACGCCCTGTAGATTCCCCAGCAGGAGCAGGGCTGCGTTCCAGACTCGGAGGAGTTCAGCCCCCTCTCCAAGGGCCGCAGGAGGGGGACCCTCCCTCCCCGCGCCAGCCGCTCTGCAGTCAGCCAGGACCCCAGCCCATTTCTCCCTGACTCTGCCTTCTGCAGGGCTGGGCAGCCGCCAGCACCCCCTTCACCCCAGAACTCGTGGTCCTGGGAGAGCCGCTCCCAGCCCTCTGGGCCCGGGATGGCAGACTCCAGCATCTGCGGAAGGGGCCCGGGGTGCCTGTGGAGGACACCCTCCCACGGCACACCCCAGGAGGGCTGGAATCAAAAAGGTGGACAGTTCCAAGTGTGGGCAAACAGGTTCTTGCACCCTGCTGGTGGGGATGGCTAATCGTGCAGCCACTTGGGAGAGAGGCTGGCTATTCCTCCAAAGGGTAAACTGAGTCCCCATGACCCAGAAAGTCTCCTAGGCATATGCCCATGAGCACTGAAAACACACATCCCCCCAGGCACCTGTCCACGAAGTGTCCTCACAGCAGCACAGATGCCCACTCACAGACGAGGGGGTGCCCACGGCATCTTATCGGCCACAGAGAGAGTCGGCGACAGCATGGATGAACCTCGAAAACATGCCCTTAAAGGAAGGAGGCCGACACAAGAGGCCGCATGTAGGGCTCCATTTATGTGAGACTCAGCAGGCAGAGCCGTAGAAGTGCACATGAACCGAGCGCGACAGCAAGTCCACGGGGACAGAAAGCAGATTCGTGGCAGCCGGGGGCCAGGGGAGGGGGCACGGGGAGCGACGCAAATGGGCACGGGCTTTCTCTCCAGGGTGATGGAAATGTGCCGAAATTAGATGGGGGTGTTGGGCGCACAGTCCCGGGACCACGCTAAAACCCACTGAATTGTACACTTTAGAAGGTGAAAGTTGTCCTGTCCCCATAAAAATAAAATTATATCTCAACAAAAATGAAAGAACATGCCGCTGAGTGGACATGCACAAGGACGGCCGGGGAGCAGGCTTGGGGGGGGGGCGGCATCACGGCCTAAGCAGGGACCCTGGCGCTGGTGGGTGGGACACAGGAGGCCTGGGCTGACCTGGAGGGGCTGCGGGCACCTGGTGATGAGCGCACGGTCCCCAGCTTTTCAGGTGTGCCATGTGGTCCTCCGTGGGGCTCACCTGGAGAGAGCCGCCTTCCTTGCTGGAACGAGGGGCCCAGCTCCTGCTTCCCAAGGGAAGAGCAAACTCCTTTGGCCGCCCTTCCCCCACCTAATCGCTCCCAAATTGGGAATATTCCTCCACCCCACTTTCTTTTCTAGGTTGCAGCTATCTCGCTTCTCCCTCTTTTACATTCCCATTGAAATCTTTGCCCAGATCAGTTTAATAAGATTCAGTGACTTGAGATTCAATTCATTACCTTCTGTATATTTTCTTCACAGAAAAAAAAGCCCTGTCAATTAAGGGAGACAAAGACATCTCTTCTACTTAAGGTTGCGTCTTTGCCCGAGTGGGGATTTTGTGGGATTTGCCTCCTTGCAGAGGCTGGCATCTGACTTGCTGGATCACCTGGGGAGATGAAAACCAGAACTGGGGCGGAATATTCCACGTGAGTGCCAGCTCGCGGGGTGCAGGGACCATCCTGCGATTGGAAGTTTGAGGAGGGGGCCAGCCCCCCACAGCCTGCACAAGGGCTATGGCAGGTCCCCAGTCAGTACGGGGTCACTGAGGAGCACCCCCAAATAGTTCTCTTGGGTGCAGGCCCTAGCTCATGGCCGAGGCATGGTGGAAACAATTCTGTACGATGGAGAAATGAGCCAGAGCTTGTTCCTCTGGCACCCGAGCCCCAGTGTGTCCATCAGTCACACGGGATCTTTGAAGCAGGGGGGCCAAGGCGTCCTTCTCCCCTTCTAAGGAGACCCCACAGTTCTAGGATGAATAATGGACAGAAGCAGCTAGCAATGACGCAGAAGAAACAGGTGGAATACAGGCAGATGTGTGTGTTCCAGACACAGGGGGCTTGGAGTCCATCTTCCTTGCCCTGTGCCTCCACCCTGGAGGTCCACTCCTGCTGCCCAGGACCCTGGGAAGCCCCTGCTGGGTCCACCCCTCTCCCGATGCTTCCTAACTGCTTGTCCTGGCTGGTTTGTTTCAATAAATAACTTCAGGATAGATTGTGATTTACAGAAAAGTTGCAGAGCAAGCACAGAGAGCCCCAGGGCCTCCGTCCCCCCGTGTTCTTGTGTGCCCCACCCGGGGCACATCTGTCATAGCACACCGTGTGCCAGCCCCTGGCTTCAGTGAGCGCCATGCCGTCCTCAGGTCCCACAGGCGTGTCCCTGAGGTCCTCCCTCTGTCTGGGAATCCCGCCCGCATCCCGTTGTCACGTCCGGAGGCTGCTTGGGGCTGTGAGTTCCTCAGGTTGCCTGTTTTGGGGCCAGGTGGTTGGTAATGGTCCCTCCGCTGGGATGTGCTGATGTTTGTCTCAGGGCGAGACTGGGGTTGAGGGTCTGGGGGAGGAAGACCCCAGAGGGAAAGCGTCGTCCTCGTCACCTCACGTGGCTCATCACTGCAGACGCTGACCTTGACCATCTGGCTGGGGTCGCGCTGGCCAGGCTGCTCCAGGTCAAGACGCCCCCACCCCTTTCCGTCCCCCTCTCTCAGGAAGCAGGTCCAGCTCACTCTGGGGGTGGGCCTACTCCGGGTTGGACGGTGGTCCCCAAAAGAGTTATGTTCCCGTCCTGGGAACGTGGCCTCCTCTGGAAACAGGGTCTTTGCGGGTGGAGGCCACACTGGAGGGCGGCCTTAAACCTGCAGGACGGCTGTCCTTAGGAGAAGCGGGAAACTTGGACGGAGTCAGACACGGAAAGAAAAGGCCACGGGAAGACGGAGGCAGAGAGCAGGCTGTGGCGTGTGCAAGCCAAGAAGCTTCTGGAACCCCGGAAGCGGAAGCGGTGAGGAAGGATGCCCCACCGAGCCTTCGGAGGCAGCGTGGCCCACCCGACGGCTTGATTTTGGCCTTTGGAGATCCAGAACTGTGAGAAAACCAACAGCTGGTGCTCGAAGCCACCAGCTGGCGAGCGTTTGTGACGGCGGCCCTGGAAAACCAATCCAGCACGCCCCTTATTTTTTTTAACTCTTCAAAACCCATCTGCCTGACCGCCAACACAGGCTGGTTAATGGGGCAATTGTTTCTCTTACCTTCAGACCTACCACCAGCTTGCAAAGGGCTTCCAGGCTTTGGGGAACAGGGCGGGATTTGCGGGGCAGAAGCCTGAGCCTCCAGCCCCTAAGACTAGGCAGCGAAGCCTCTTCTGCTCGCCCTGTGGCAGAGACGCAGGCGCCAACTGCGACTTCTCCCCAGGAAGCTGGGGGAGCTAGGGAGGGAGGGTGTACTGGAAATCAGCTCTCAGGGCACGTGGGGATCTGCCTCCTCATAGAACACACCGGTTTATTCTGGTCTTTGAAAGACAAAGAGACCAGGGGTGGCAGAGCTGCTGGGGGGCTCAACCCTTGACCTTTGGATGGAGGAACTCTCCAGGTGTGGGCTTTCCACCACCCTGTCCTCCTCCTGATGAGACGAGCAGTCTATCGGGAAGAGAAATTTTATTTCAGTTGGGAAGTGAGGCCTTGGTGCCTGGTGTGGAAATGGGCCACTTGTCCCCAAGTTCTCCTCGGATTACATGTTGTTCCCAGCCTCCTTTCACCACAGGGATATCACCTTCCAAAGCCAGTGCCCTTCCGTGACTTCTCCTTTCCAACCCCTCAGGCAAGAACAAGCTCAGGAGGCCGCCTCTAGCCCCATGTCCCCCTCGGATGGCCTCCAGGTAGGGTTCAGGGGCAGAGACCCACTGCCCTACTCAGGGAACACAGTTGCCTCCTAGTCTCCATCCCCTAGCCCTGGCTCAGGAGGGGAACACCCACTCTCTTCCGGAAAGCAGTCACTGGTTCAATTTTCCTAATGAGAAAAAATTAGGCCATGATTCAGTTTAATGGCATCCCCAGCCTGATGTCATGTAATGGCCTGTCAGCAGCGCTCCCTGATCTACCTCATGTTTTAATACGACTGAAAACATCCCTCCCTTTCAGGAAAGGGGCTGGGGCCGCCTAGAAGGGCTCATCTTCAATGGCCCTGGTGTATGTCAGACGCGAACACGATATTTGGCTCCAGAAGGAGCAGAGTATGAATGATTCATCTGCGCCGCATAGAAAGCTCCAGAATGATAAGTAAGGCTTTATGAAATGCCGTCTCACAATCTCTGGCATTTGGGTCACCCTAGAATTTCAGGGCCCTTCTTGGCAGCCCTTCCCCACAAAAGCAGTCAAGGCTCAGGCAGCTTCTCCCCAGCAGCGGGAGGGCTCTCGGAGCCTGGGGTGGTCCCGGGGCAGGGCAGAGGGTAGCAGCGAGACTCCTCCTGCCAGCCCAGCTGCTCGGACCTGCTCAGGACCAGCCCAGGGGCTGGCATCGGGGGGGAGGAGGCATTTACTGGGACGTGGCCCCTCCCCAGGGCCATCGCTGCCGGAATGTGATCACACCCCAGCGTGGCCCGCCTAACTGCCCCACGTGCACTCAGCAGCCTCAGCGGGAGCCTCTGGCTGTCCAGGCTGGAAGGGGCAAGATGGCCCTTTGGTCCAGCCCACCCCAAAGGAAGCTCAAGCCGCTAGTGCTTGGGATGCCATGAAGGGTGAAGATCATTGACGAAAGGCCTCGTGGTCAAGCAAGTGTGGGAAAGAAGCAAAGTCCCCCAGGCCTCTCGACTGCAGCCCCAACGTTTCTCGCCACGGAACTCATTTCCTTAAGGGAGCATCTTGTGGAGTCGTGGTCCTCAGCCCGTACTTATGGCACACCACGCTCGCTCTAAATCCTCGTTAACTGGGTAACGACGATGCCGAGGCCCGTGTGCCCGGCCTAGGCCACAGCTAGCCAGCATCGGATCCGGATGGACCCAAAGTCTAGGACTCAGGGAACCTAAGGTCTCTGGACCTGCAACCAGGGGAATGTCAGAAAATCTAGAACAAAACCATGGAAACCTGCTGTAGCCACTGTGGGTCCAGTCCCTGCAGATCTGCCTCATGCCTCGGCACTGGGGGTGGGGCCTGGCGTGGGCCGGTGCACCCAGGCTGGGGCCACTGTCCCCACCGCACACAGCAGCCACGGCCCAGCGGGCGTGGCAGGACTCAGCGAGTTGTCCAACGCCCTCTTGCAGAAGATAACAGCACCCAGCAACTGCATGAAGCCTATGGTTTACACGGTGCATCTATGAACGGCAGGGGTTCTCACCTGGGGGCCATTCACCCCCTCCCCCAAGGGACACTGAGAAATGTCCAGAGACATTGCTGCCTGCTCCGGAAGCGACCCAGCGTGGTAGTCATGCAAGAGGCTCAGGGCCAGTGGCCTGGCTTCTAAATTTTGGCACTGTGACATGCTCGCTGTGTGGCCTGGGGCACTCTGCATGACCACTCTGGGCCTCAGCTTCCCCATCTGCAAAATGGGGTGCACATGACTCTACATGACGTGGTGGGTCACGGGGAGAAGGGGGTACACAAAACTCGGCTCTCTGCTAAGCTCTCACAAGGATCGGCTGTGATTACCTCCCTCCCTTCCCAGTGACGGAGCAAGCCTGGGCACCCCATCTTCTTTCCATGGGCGTCAGCAGCGACTCAGGGCTCGGGGGTTGCTGCTCGACAGCCTTCACAGGTGCCTGAAGGGAACTGAAGGAAAGCAACAGCCCTGGCATTCTCGTTGCCTGGGCAACGTGCCCGCGAGCAAGCTGGAGGAGTGAAGTGGTGACAAGCAGTGGGTGGGGAGGGCTGTGGGTGGGACTGGTCTGGTCCCTGGAGTGCGGAGTCTGGCTTCCAGGTCACTTAGCTGCAGCCCCCGCCAGTGCCTCCGGGGTTGGGGTCTCTCCCTGCACAGTGATCCCACTACCCCTAAACCTTGCCAGGGACCCTGGGCCACCTCTCATACTCCCCATGGGGGTGGGGCCAGAGGTCCCAGACAGAGCCCCGGCCACCCTTTCTCTTCTCCCCCTCCCTCTGGGCCAAGTCAGAAATTCAGAGGAGCTGGACCACTGGAATTCCAGTGGCTGGTAACCTCGGAACAAGGAGGCTCTCAACTGAGAGTCACCTGGGGTGGGCAAGAGGGGAGTTTACAAATTCCTGAGACCCCTCCGTCACTCTGACCTGACTTAATACAATTTTGTGTCCATTTTTAACCAGATATCCAGGACGGGGGCAATGGGGAGAAAAGGGAAGGCACAGGCAGGTCGGATGGTGGGGGGCACTTCAACTGCAAAGAAAGTGCCGGAACAGTGGTATCAGGCACATGCATGAGTCCTGGGCACCTTGGGACACAGCCCTTTCCAACTCCGTGGTTTCGGCTAACGGTCAGGCCAGGAAGATGCTCCCCGAAAAGTTCTAGCTCAGTCACTGCCCGAGTCCACGTTTTGCAATAGAAAACCAAATTGATGAGAATTGTGCCTTAGAGGAAAGACGGAGTGGGGCGCTAAAACACCAACCCACGCGGACTCGGCGAGAGCTTCGTGCCAGCAGGCGCTGGGCGAAGTATCTTAGGCACACCATCTCACGTCGTTTGCACGGTAACCCTGGGAGAAGAGCTGACGCTACTCTCGCTTTGCCGGAGAAAGAAATACACAAAAATAGTAGCTGTGCTTTTCTCTGGAAAGAAGTCTCTTACAAATACAAGAGAAGGCGATGTCTAAGGAGGTGCATGTTCAACTGGAGGGAGCGCGTGGTTCCAGGAAGGACACGTTCCTCCGAGGCTTCAGTTGCGGACTGCTGATCCAGTCTCTCTTGCGATGGGAAATACGCATTCCTCCCAGAGAACACGCCGCGCCGCTCGGCTGCTGCAACCAGCGATCGCATCAGGCTTGTCCCCGAACCGCCAACTGAGAAGAATAAATGTCAAGTTACCGCTGGCTTCCAGGGCATCTATCGGAAGGCCTTCTAGCCTCGCAGGAAATATCTGTTTTGGTTTTGTTGAATTATTACGTTGGTATTTACAAAACTCTGTACACACCAGGCACGCTGGATAATGATGGAGAAGGATGGAAAGGGGATCGAGAAGGAAGCACCATCCCTTGAAACCGAAGCATGGCTTTCTTCCCTGGGTTTTGGGATTTGTAGACACAGGAAGAGAACGATGTTGAGGAGGGCGAGGCACAGAGGTGGGAGAGTATACGGAGGTTGAGGACAAAAGCCTGCGGTCAGGGGGTTCAGGGTTGAAATGGCACCTGGCGTGGCTCATGAGCCGTGTAACCTGGGAAGAGGCCACCAGGTCTCCTGGCAGTTGCCCGAGGTCATTGTGGTACCCACCTGTGCAGGCTGCTGGGAAGATGGGGGGCCAATTGCTGGCAGAGCACTTAGCCAAGGCACCCCCGTGCTGGATAAGAATGAGGGAGGCTCCAGACCGTCGTCCCGGGAGGTTAGGCAGGGGCAGGTGCTGCGTGCCCAGCAACGGAGACGGCCGGTGGGACGGGGAAGCCCCGGGGAGGGGCGGCTGGGGACGAGCTAAGCCTGGGCGCCTCATGTTCTCTCTCCACTGACCAACACCTTCCAAGCTGCTCCTCTCTGACTCCAGAGAGCTCCCCAGGTTCCAGCCCTCAGGAAAAGCTGGGGGCAAAGCGCTCCCCTCCAGGGGTAACTGCAGAGAGGGGGGCAGTGTGGCTACAGCATTGGGTCCTCACACTTCATGAGGTAGACCAAACAGTCCAGAAGAACTTTCCATTTCCTTGGCTGCTCAAGCAAATACCGTGCAGGGGGTTGGCTTAACAGTGGGGATTGATTACCTCATGGCTGTGAGGCCAGGAAAATGTCCAAATCCAGGCGTCATCAAGGAGAAGCTTTCTTCCTGCAGCTGGCTGCTGGCGAGCCGTGGTCCTGGGCTCCTCTGCCATATGGTAAGGCACATGGCGGTCTCTCCTGGCCTCTCCCTTCTCTCCCAAGTTCCACTGAATTTCAGCTTCTTGCTTCTCGTGGATTTCTCTCCCTCTGGCCAAATTTCATTCTGCTTATAAGGGACTGCAGTGTCAGCAAGACCCATGCTGAGCTGGTCCATCTTAACTGAAGCTGCCACATCAAAAGGTGTGGGCTCCCACCGCAGGAGGGGTTCCCACCGCAGGGGGGGTTCCCACCGCAGGGGGTGTTCCCACCGCAGGGGGTGTTCACACCACAGGAGGGGGTTCCCACCACAGAAGTGGATTAGGGTTAGGAACTTGGGCACACAGCTCCAAACCACCTCCATCCACATTGTAACTGGAGGTGCCGAAACTTGGCAGGGGGCACAAGCACCTGACCAGCAGCTCAATGCCCAGGACGGGTGCCCCCCAGGCCGTGGGGAGCAGGAGGCTCTGGCAGTTCAGGGTTAGGGTGGGAGGGAGGAGGCAGATGGCCCTGAAGTTCCTTCTGTGATCAACGGATTTCGGCTAGCAGGAGGAGGAAGAGGCAGGCTGGGGCTGGGACAGCCGTGAAGGGGACACAGGCCTGAATTGGGGACCCCGAAGCCCTCCGACAGCCCTCTCTCTGGCCCTGCTGCCAGCACATCACCGTGCTTAGTCATTTACACCTGAGGATAAATGAGGCCAAGGCAAGGACTTTGCAGGCACTGAGGGCAACAAGCCCCTGCATGGAGCCCGCAGGTGCCTGGGGTAATTATGGGGGGTGGGGTGGGGTGAGGTGAGGCAGGGGCTTGTGGGGATGGCATGTCCTCTCCTCTTGGCTCCTAGAAGGTCCATCTAACATCCCAACATCCGAGGGTGGGGAAAAAGCCAATGGTGACTGTGGGAAACAAGCCGGAATCGCCACAAACACAGTGAGGGCATCTGTGCCGATCGGACAAAGCGAGCCATGGTTCCATCCAGCCTCCGACCTGCGAAGGACGCCCGTTTCCCCCAAGGAGGGGAAAGGGAAAGGAAGTCAGGCTCTGTGGCCTCGTGGAAGACACTCCCGCAGCCTTCTCCCCACCCCCACTCCACACACCACGGTCTGGCTCCGCAGGCGAGGGGCTCAGCCCCCATGGGACCATCCTCCCTCAGCCCCCAGCATGAGCTTGGGGGTGCCCAGGCCACCCACACTTCTTACCAACTGGCTACCGATCAGGGGGTCCCCACCACTCCATCCAACTCGCTTACGATGACAGTTTTATTAGAGCAAAAAGTGGCTGGGGGGGTCTCCAGATGGGGGCGCCTGTGTCCTCTTCCATGGACTCAGGATGCGTCTCCCTTCCACCACAACCACGGCGGAAGCTCCCCCAAGCCGTGGAGTCAGAGTTGTTTTTGGGGTCTCATGACGTAGGGGAGAATGGTGGGCTCATCCAGCCCCAGACACCCCTTCCCCGAGGCGGGACCCAAAGTCTCACCCCATAGTCACAGGGCTGGGCTTTGTGTCTGGCCACTCTGCCCACCCCCCCGGCCCCACCCACCCCAGGCCCCACCCACTCCCCAGCCCCCACCCACTCCCCCAGCCCCCACCCACTCCCCCGGCCCCACCCACTCCCCGGCCCCACCCACTCCCCCGGCCCCGCCCACTCCCCAGCCCCCACCCACTCCCTCCAGGCCCCACCCTGATTCGTCTTATTAGCAAAAGGCTCTCAGGTGTGGCCTGGGGGCCACAGTGACCAGGAGAGCCACTCCCACCACCGGAAGACCCAAGGAGGTAGAGGCCACCCCTGGACGCAGGGAAAAGGCCATGCTGCCTGCTACCCACCATCCACGCTGGGGAGAGCCAGGCCAGCCCGTGGAAAAGTCTCACCCCTGCAGGGGAGGGCCGGGAGGGCAGGAGGGGCTCACACGGAGCCCCCAGCAGCAGTCAGGGGACACCGTTCGCACCGAGGACCGGGCCCCCTGCTCAGGCCTGTCAGGACCGTCCCATCTTTCCTTTCGCAGCCTCTGGGGTGGGCGTTTTGGAGATTTAGGGACTGGGGACCATCCAAGGCCCCCAGCAGGAGGGTGTTGCTGAGGGAACTGGTACCAGCCTCGGGGCTCGGGAACCCACCCTTGGGGCCGCACCAGGGCAGACGGAGGGGGGGAGCACCCTTCCCCACCACAGCTTCTTGGGGTCAGAAGGAGCCTAAGAGAAGTTCTGCCTGGGGTGGAAATCTCCACTCTGACAACCACCACAAATGGCTCCCGGGGCTCTGCTTAACACAGGCAGCGACGGGGAACTCACTACCTACAACAAACACGGAGCTGATGTTGGGCAGTCTCACAGCTAGAGAAGCCTTCTTGTATGAAGCCAGAAACTGCCCTCTTGCGATTTCCAAACCCCACAACTGGTTCTGTCCAGCGGGTGAGACAGCTCCCCGTATAAAGGTCACTCCAGCCCACCCTGACACACATGCTCCAAGCCCGTCTTTTCCCGGCCAGTTGGGAAGTCCCATCCTCCGAGTCACCTCCGCCCAGGCATCTGCAGTCTCTCCGGGGCTCCAAGTGGAGTGCCCGGTGCACAGCAGCAAACTGTGCTTGGCATAGAGCGGACTCGCTGGCCACCCACTGGCTTGGGGCCAAAATGCTGTGGGCTGGGGGAATTCTTCCCAAAAGAACCCAGTGGAGTCGGGCTACCGGGGCACCCTGGAAGCCCTCACCCTTCCCGGTGATCTCATCTGATCCTGGCCAGTGAAGCAGGCATTCCGAGAATTTTTGCTGGAACATCTGGGATACTTTTGCATTTCCAGGAAGCTCCAGTTTCTGGGCAGCAGCAGTGACTTGTAGGTGAAGAAATACTCTTTTTCTGGAAAAGCTCAAGTTCCCAAACTGTCGGTGCTGCTTGGGCCGGGGAGGCCTCTGGCCTCCATCCTCCTGCAGGGGTGCAGGGCAGGCCTCCGCCTGAGGCTCCCATCCCAGGGTGGGCCAGAGGGTCCAGGCTGCCAGGCTGCAGGGAAACCAGGGAGCCCGCCCGTCCCCGGAACCCGAGCATCAAGCTTGCCGGGGGGGTCTGTGTGGGGGACGTCCCCGACCTTCTGCTGGCCACTTCCGAGATGGGTGGAATAAGAGTGTCTGGAAAGTTCTCCATCTCACCCCCTCCCCTTGGGCATGGGCAGCCATGAGCGCCAGCAGCTCTGGACTGGGTGACTTTGCCAGGCAGCATCTGGATGGCTCCAGCTCCAAGCTCCGAGGGAACCTCCGATAGCAGGGCAGGAATTTGCTCTTTCCTTGTTCAGCTGGGGCAGCTGAGGCCCGGAGACGATGACAAGCGGCCGGGCAGGGGGCTGCTGGGGGCAGGCCCACCTTCACTGGATGCCCACCGTGCCAGGTGGCACTCCTCAGCAGGTGGGTGCGAGGACACACGCCTCGGCCGAGAATGCGACAGCTCCCGCCTTGTGTCTGGAAGCATCGCAGCTAGGAGCCCGGAAACGCCGTCACATAGCACAGGCTTGTGGTCGCAAGGCCGGCCTCGGGCAGGGTCACGGAGGTCCCCGCAAAGACCACTGGCCCAGCTGATGTCCACAGGGAGCAGGGGCAGGCGAGTAAGGGCCGTCCGCGCGGACTTCTCGCCTTCCAGGGACAAGGCTGGGCGCTGGGCGGCAGCTGTCATGGCAACACCTCCCTGCCTTGAACGTCCTCCCCGCCCGTGGGCTCCAGCCCCCCATCAAGGCAGCCCCCAGCCACTCGCCCACGTCCCAGCCTGCTCCCCTACTCCGCCAAAGCTCAGCCCTTCAAGGTCACCCCAACTGCCGCGCGTTTCCGGGCCGCGGGGACCCGCCTCTCTGGTAAGCACTTCCTTCTGGGCCCACCTCCCCTCCCTCTCCAAGCCGGGGGGCTACAAGGTCCCCGACCTGGGCCTTCTCTGTTCCAGCCTCACTGTCTCCCCACGAGCACCCGCAGATGTGCCGCCGCCTTGTGGCCTGGCCTGGCCTGACTGCCCACGTGGCTGCCTCGGCTGAGCCTCACCCACCGCCAGTGTCCCTGTCCCGGGGGCAGCCCCCCTCACCCAGCCATTGCCAAGGGTCCCCAGGGGGCAAATTCACCCCCGTGCGAGAACCAGTGCCCGTAAACTCCCGCGAGTCCATCCAATTCTCGGCACCCCCATCCCTGAGCCACCCCTGGTTGCTGCTCCCATCCCTTCCCTCTCCCTTCAATCCACTCGGCAGTAAAAGTGATTCCCAAGCTCAAGCTGACCACTTCCTTCCCTGCCTCGCATCTTTCTGTGGTTTCCCCTGAGGACCTGGGCCCCCTCCCCCCTCCAGGCCCCCTCCCCCAACTGCTTTGTGCCCCCCAAAGACCCACTTCCTGCCAGCCCCAGGGACGCATCCCCTGCCAGAAATGCTGTGCACCCCACACCACGCCCGGTGCACCCCTCCCCTCCCCACCCCAGCCTCCCCCGACCCACCCTCTATTGCCCGTTTGGCGGCCCCCACTCTCATCCCCCTGCTAGTTCCTTATCCTTATCACATTGTTTATGATCTGTAATTGCCCTCTTTGCTGCCTGTCTGGATGCCCCTCTCGAGTCCACGTTCGCTGAGGGCAGCTCCCAGGACACAGCTCCGCACGGATATTTGTTGAATGAATGAATGTTAAGCTACTCGACATCTTCAGCTCCAATTGCCTGCATCTGTCAGAGAGGAATGCGGTCGCATCTCAGCAGGCACTAGGACGTCAGTGAGAACGCCGGGTCAGCCAGTCCTGGACCACGGTTCTGGGGGAGTCACAGGGCGCCGCCCCTGTGAGCCTCCGACCCACACGTAACCTTGTTTCATGTGTTTCCACTTAAAGACACTTATTCACTGCGTATCGGCCATCACCAGCGTGAACTCGGGGCCACCTGCACCACAGCTCGTGCCTGAGCCAAGCCTCTACCACACGATCTTCTCCGTCAGGCGCGGCGCGGCCTTCCTGGGCTTAGGAACACTAGACGGCTCCTCAGCACTACGCTCGGGGCATTTTAAACAGCGAAATCACCCACAGAAAGCACAAAATGGACAAAAACATGGCGTTTAAAGACACAAACACACACACGCACGGTACAAGAAGGCAGACCTGGCCTCCTTCAACCTCTGCTGGGAACGGGCGCCTTCCCACAGCTCTGTGCGTGTCTGCAAACGACCGGAAGGTGCCATAAGTATTTGATTTGGGGGTTCCAGATAAATTTTAGCATGTTGGCGAATTCACAAGTGTGGAACGCACGAATACCAGGGGCGGGAGCGACCACCTGCTGACCTGAGCCCTGGGAGGCGGGCCCAGGCGCTTTGGAAGGCGCCAGCTTTGGGGCGGTCAGAGGGCCACCGTCCATGGCAGGGGGTGGGGGTTATCGCCCAAGGCCCACCTGGGAAGGCTGGTCTGTGGAAGACGCCGCGAGGGGGCGGCAGGATGTGGATTAGAACCCAGGCCCGCTGACGTCAAAGCCTGCTCGTTCCAATGGGCCGTGATGTGGGCACAGCACACCACAGCCCTGCCAGCTCTCAGGGGTCAGAGTTCACTTTGGGCCAAAGGACAAACAGAGGAGCAGCTCTGGGGAAAAGTGCCCCGCAGCTGGGCGGGGATTTCTTCCCAGTTAGTCGCCCTCTCCTTCCCCCGCCCCCAAGTCAGGGAAGGGAAACTCACTGTTTCTGACCCGAGCTGGGGACTCGCTCACGCTCTGTCCGTCAGCGCCTGCCCGGGGGACCCAGGGCCACGCTGCAGCCCAGGGGGGCCCGGGTTCCAGTGCCAACAAGGAGGATCCTGGCTCTGCCTTTGCCAGGAAGCCCCCACACCCACCTCAGGTGTTCTCCAGACTCGCTGGCCCTCTCCACCACCTCCAGGAAGCCCTCCCTGACTGCGTCCCTCTGCCCTTCTCCTCTGAGGCCTCCAGGAAGGAGCCCTGCCCGTGCCTCCCCTTCTTTCTCGGCGGTGCCTGCCTTGGGTCGTCACTGTGGCCGCCGGCTGGCAGTTGCCTCAATCGAGTCTCACCAAATTTCTCAGGTGGTGCCTCCCCGACCGGGTGGGGCTTTGGCTGCCAGGCCACATCGGCCCAGGGTGGGGGCTTCTCGGAGGTCTCCTCAGCAGCTTCCCCCCCATAAAGCGGGGTGAGACGCTGCCCTGCAGAGCTGCTGGAGCTACGGCAGGGTGGGCGGGGCTCTGAAAACTGCCTGGGGAAGCCGGAGATGGGCACTTGCACGCTTGGTTCTTATTTAATATTAATTATGCTTTAACACTAATGTTAAGGAGGCTTATTGATTTTTATTTTTATCCAATTATTCAGCTGCCACTTATTAAGCAGCTGCAATTGCAGGCACAGGGGACAGAAAAATGAGAAGGGCGTTGTCCCTGACCCCGGTCCCAGCAGGCAGCCCAGGTCCTGGCTCACACTCCCAAAACGGTTCATGAAATGAATGAATGAATGAATGAATGAATGCATCAGAGCGCAGAGATCAGCTGGGAAAAAAGACATTTTAGCTGATAAATGACCCAGAGGCAGGGTGATTACAGCTCTGTCCGGGTGAGCCTGGAAGGCTTCTCGCAGGAGGCAGTGGGTGTTGAAGGATGAATAGAAGTTGGCCAGGGGAAGGAGGCGGGGAGCGCAGGAGGGTGTGGCCTGATCTGACGCGTGGTGGCGTCTGCCTGGGAAGACCAGCGCGGTCAGAAGAGCGACTAAGGAAGATGAGCAGTGGGAAGCTCCCGCGGCAGCCTCGGGCCAGACCGCCCAGTGCAGCTGCCGGCACCTGTGGCCTCGCCCAGCGTGGACGCTAGGGACCCTCTCTCATAGCCCCTGAGCACCTGGCCTGAGCTGGGAACGGTGCTGGGTCCTGGCCATTCAGTAGCTATTGGTCCCCACAGCAACCCAGCGGCGGAGGCTGGCCTGGCCTCTCAGGCCTCAGTTTCCTCGTCTGTAACCTGCCAAACACACACTGTCAGGATCGTGGACCCCAAAGCCCCGGGGCGATAACTGCTGCACCATTTTGCCTTGTTGACACGTATGGTGGAGAGATCCACTTGGCACAATGGTTCTGCGAGAAGGCTTAGGCGGAGAGGGGCGGCGAAGGCCTCCGCGAGACGCCCGTGGCAGCCCTGGGTGGCTCTGGGGCCTGTGACTTGTGGGAAGCAGGTTGTCGCTGCCCGGCCACCCAGCCAAGAGCAGGAAGTCCAAGGGAGAAACATCCCCCTGCTCTGCCCGTCAGGGACCCTGGGGCAAGCACGCCCTGGGAGGCTGCTTGCTCTCTACCAGGACGCCTGCCCCGAGCTCTCTGTGGCAGCGCTTCCTTGGGAAGTGGCCAGCAAAGCAATGAAAAGTTTGCCTACTGAGGCATGGCTTTGATGGCACTCCCCCGGGGGCACTGACCTTGGTGGCCTCTGCCCTCCCGCCCCACCTTCCTCCCCTGTGCCCCCACTCCTCACCCACCCCCACCCTCCACACGGGCTGGCCCAGGGCACCCCACACCCACCTGCCTCTCGGGGCCTGATCAGGAATATGGGATGTGACGGCTTCTCCCGCAGGCTCGTGGCAGGGAAGCTAAGGCCTCGTTCTGGAAGTCTTACCCCAGCCCCACCCCCACCCTCGCGCCCTCTCTCCACCAGAGCCGTCCACCAGCTTGGCCCCAAGCGCATCTTCCACTTCCGGCCTCAACACCCTCGCTCGAGCGCTCTCCAGGCTCGGGGCGCCTGCCCCCACCCTCTGCTTGGATGCTGTCTGCTCCCGTCCATCCCGATTCCTGGAACTGCCCTTACCATCCAAGTGACGAGTCCTGATGCCGCCCGCGTGGCTCACCAACTCCTGGTCCTCCTCTACCACCTCCTGGGCCACGCCCGGCACCGTGCTACACCAGCACCCCAAGCTCTCTCTGGACCCCCTCAAGCCTATCCTGGAACCCCTGTCCAGGGATTTGTTTGAGCCGCTTGCCGTGTGCCCAGAGTCTTGGTGCAGGCCCCGGGTGACAGCGGGGGGAGGCCAGCGTCCACCCAGGCCCCCGAGGGCCCAGCCGTACTGCCCAGGGCTGGACGGAGGGAGCCGGTCTGTGGACACCGCTTTCCCCAGCCAGCCAGGCTGGTTCCTGGGGCCAGGAGGGAGGGCGGGCCTGGCCGAGGGCAGCTGGACACTGCCCAGGAGCCTCGCGGGCCTGGGCTCCTGGCCTCCAGGCCCAGCTCCATCACTCACGCGTGGGGCGTCACGGGGAGCCGTGCCCGCCTTCCCTGGTGGATCTCAAGCCTGGGTGTGGCCCCGCCCGCCCGCTTTCCTGGTCGCCGGCCCCAGGTCTCGCACCCTTGGTCCTGGGCTTGAGGTCCATCCTGCCTTCGTCTGGTTCACCCACCCTGGAGGAGCAGACCCTGCACGGGCTGCTGGGAGCAGCCGCGGCCTCCCCTCCTGGAACGCGGGGTATCATGCAGAAGAGGGGGAAGCCGGAGCCGTGCCCGCTACAGTGCGTGGCAAGGGCGGGCGCCCGCGACCCCGGAGGTCACCGGGGCAAGTGCTGCGAACTGGGCCTCGCAGAAGCGGCTGCGGCCCTGCCAAGGGAGGTGTGTGGGCGGTGGGTGCTGGCAGAACGGGGCGCCCGTCTCCCCATGGTCCGGCCGGCTCGGGCGGCTGTTAAACCTCTTGGTTTCCTCACTGTAAAATGGAAGTGAGAACGCCTGTCTGCTAGAACAGTCGTGGGGACTAATGAAATCACACGTGCCCAGGACCCACCTGACCCCTCAGAGATGCTCGGTGAAGGGAGACGCCGGGTCTCTCCTAGTCAAGGGCCACAGTCAATGACCAGAACGCCCAGAGGTGTGGGCAGGTGAGGGCAGGTGAGGGCAGGTGAGGGCAGAGGAGGGCTTCACCCCTCCTCTGCCCAGCCTGGAGCAGGAAGGGGGCAGTTCCTGATTAAGGTTCCTTGAGGAGCAGGGGGGGCTGCCAATCTGCTCCCGCCAAGTGGGGCTCCCTCTTGAAACAGGGCCACCATCAATCGCCAAGGGTAGGAAGGATCTGGGTCCCTCGGGCTCGGCTTTGCAGATCCAGCTCAGCCTCTCAGACCCCTGAGGTGAAGGGAAGGAGTCAAGCAGCCTGCCTGGAGGAGCTGGGGTGGGAGGCAGCTGCCTGCAGGGCCTGGGGCCTCCCAGAGGAGCTTGGGGACACCTTCTGGCCCGGGCAGCACCGTGGCCCCATCCTTGGACCTCTGTTCCTGCAGGGAAGGAGCTGGGTCTTGTCTTTGTTAGAGAGTAGGAATTGTACCTGTCAGTTCACCAGGTGCGCCAGGAGCCGGGGCTGCTCTGGGACTCCAACCTGGGACAGCAAAGGAAATCCAGACCCTGCCCCAGGTGGGCCCCGTGGATGGGCACCCCTTTTCTTCTGTGAAGGGAAGTAAGGAGCGAACGTCTCCGTGCCTCGTCTCGGCCAGGGGGGCTTCCGTGCTCTGCAGGCTTCGCACCCCAGGAGCGGGGGCAGCAGGGGGCAGAGGCCACCTCCCACCACCCACGTTCTCGGCGCTCCAGGATTCTGTAGGGGACTCGGGCTTGGGCGGGTACAGCCGTCCTTCACAGCTTGAAAAGCATGCCCCCCCATGTTCTCAGGGCAGGCTCACTGCCCCTGGGGTAGCACCGGGCAGCACCCGTCTGCACCCCAGGGTCCGAGAAGCAGATGTCCAGAGAAGGGCAGGGGCCGCCCCACGCCAAGTGCCAGGACTCCCGGCCACACCCTCAGCCGAACCCTCCCGCCATGCCTGGCACTGGCTTCTGACCTGGACTTGGGGGGATATGGTGCCCTATCCTGCCAGGAACACCTCGACTGGCGCTTTTCAGCTGGAAGAGGCTGGCGGCCGTGTGAGCCGAGGCCTCACCGCTCACAGGTGGGCCGAGCAAGCCTCTGCTCTCCTTGCCATTAAATCAGAGAATAGGGATTTTAGGTGTAACAAATTGCTTGCTCGGGCGTCAATGGGCAACTCTTTGGCAAGTGAACAGCAAGTTAACCGCCTTAATCAGTCGAGCCCACACTGGACGCACCATTCTGATTTATGGGTAATTGCCTTAATCTCTTTGGGGGCAGGGCGGATGCCAGTGTGTTTCTCTCTCTCTTTCCTCTGTCAGGAACGATTTGGGGTGCCCCGTTCCTGCTCCAGCTCCTGCTCCAGGCTCCTGCTCCCAGGCGGGGAAGCCGCACGTGTTCCGGCCACAGCTGCTACGCCTGGGACGGAGTGGCCCAGGCCTCTCAGTGCCCCTGCCACCGAGTCCCAGCTGAAAGGCTTACAATTGATTATCGATTGGGTATTGATTGGGCACCCACGCCACAAGGCGCTCCTTGGGGCTGGGGGCTGGGGGCTTGCCTACTCCCGGTTGCACTCAGGGACCTCCCACGAAGCTGTGCACCCTGTGGCGATTCAAGTACAGGGATCGTCTCCACAGCGAGGACGAGGAGAAAACAGAAACAGGGAATCGGGCCTTTTCTTTTCAGTTATATTTTCAAGTTAATCACTTGTTTGTTTTTCGGGGAGAAGTTGCACCTTGAGTGTTTTCACTAAATAAGACCAGCTTTGAACGTCAACCAAGATATTTAAAGTTCTCACATGTTGCATCTCACCTGAGGGGCTTCCGTCTCTCTTCACCTCCTTTTCCTCTCTCTTCCTTCCTCCCTCTCGTCTCTCCTCCCCCCACCTCCTTTCTTTATTGACCAATCAGTCAAACAATTAGTTAGCATGTGCTAATTTAGCCTGCTGGGGAGGGGGATTCCCTGTTGGAAGGCACAGCCCTGCCCCCAAGGGCTCACCAAGTGGTGGGGGTCAGGCAAAGGGACAGGGCAGGGAGCACTAAGAGGCGCCCCCAAGGCATCAGCAACCATGGCCAACCCACCGCCAAATGGGGGTCCCCGGCCCACCCCCCGCTGCCACGGTCATTATGATGGCAGGCCACTCTCCCCTCCCGCAGCCCGCAGGGGTGCCTCCCCAGCCTCGCCCCGCCCTCCAGCCCCCTCCTCTCTTCCTGTATCCCCAGGCCTCTGCATAATGTCCCTTCCTCGGAAGGCTCTCCTTGTTATCCCAGGAATGGCTGTCTCCTGGGGCACTGCAACTTCAGTGCCTCCTGAGTGCTGCCAGCCTTTCCTTCGCAGTGGGGACTTCATTTGCCATCAGTCATCGCTGCGGCTCTGGGAGGGCAGGCTCTGAGCCTTTGCTCACCTTTGTACCCCAGCATCTGCCCCATGCCTGGCACACAGAGGGCTGAGCAAATTTCTGATGGATGGATGGATGGATGGATGGATGGATGGATGGATGGATGGGTGGATGAATGGATGGGTGGATGGTGGATAGTGGGTGGATGGTGGATGGTGGGTGGATGGTGGATGGTGGATGGTGGGTGGATGGTGGGTGGATGGTGGATGGTGGATGGTGGGTGGATGGTG
>JAKSZT010053883.1:788303-811220 GCA_026826555.1 Tolypeutes matacus | reverse complement strand
CCCCCCTCCGCCTGCTGGCTCTGACCCCCAGGAGGATGCCGGGGGCCCGCCCAGCGCCCACCACAGCTTCTCCACGGCAACGCGGCACAGTGACTCATGCCCTGAGCAGAATCTGTGTTTGAAAACGCTGAATGTCAAAAAGGAAGAACAGGAGTCGGCAACGAGACAGAAATAGGCGCACGCGGATGAGATGTGGCTTTCGTTTGCATCGCGGCAGCTTTCTGCCAGAGATTTCAAAACGCTGGAGCCGGGGAGACAAGGGAGTGTGGGCTCGTTTCTCCTGCCCTGTCCCCCAGGTGCAATCGAAGAATTGTAGCTGTGAACCGGAGCCACCCCCAAAACCGGCAACAGAAGCCCGGACTGCAGTTTCAGTTCCCTCCCGCCGAGGGGCCGGGCAGCCCCCACCCAATCAGGAAGTCCCTCCTCGTGTCTGACTGCAGTCTGCCTGCTGCACTCCCAGGCCTTCCCCTATTGTATTGACCTCTGTAACCTAGAGGAGGGCTTGGCAAACCTTTCCAGGAAAGGTCCAGAAAGCAAATGTTTCAGGCTCTTCACACCAGCCTATTACTCAACCTTGGCTGCTGTGTGAAAGCAGCCAGGGGCAATATGCAAATGAATGTGCATGGCTGTGTGCCAATAAAACTTTATTTACAAAAACAGGCTCCCTCCTGGATTGGGCCCAGAGTGGCCTGCAAACCCCCAACCTGGACCACAGCTCCCAAAAGTCCAAAGCCTAGCCGAAGGCCCTGCAGCAGCACCTCACGGCACTTGCCTTCCCCCTAACCCGCCCGTGTCTGCGATCTCAGGGACGAGGGCCGCCAGACTTAGCAAACCACATGTGGGATGACTGTTTGGAGGTACAAGTATGTCCCTGGCAAAATGTGGGGCCACCTTATACCCAAAAAGGATTCACTGTTGAACTGAAACGCAACGTGCCTGGGCCCCCGTGCTGTATCGGCACCGCCGTGGGGCATTTCGCTCCCTGCCGAGCCGGAGATCCCCGCTCCTGCTCAGGGCAGAGGCTCCGCTGGACCTCGGCTCCTATGAGGCCGTGTGTAAAGCGGGCACGAAGGGTCACGCATCCAAAACGCTGACAGCGAAGCCCTTGAACATTCCCAAATGGGGGAAGAGTGAAGACTCACACCCAAGTCTGTCTGACTCCGAAGACGTGAAACCAGGGTGTGGTACAGTCTCCAGGAGTGGCTGCTTGGTCCCGAGGATGCGTGGCTTTTGTCCCCAGGTGTGCAGGGCACATGACAGTCCCTCATAAGCCCCGAGTGCCCTTTGGGGAACCCCTCGCCACACCCCACACCCCATACGCTTAAATGGCAGGAAAGGGTCAGAGTGAGGGCGGGAGGGCAGAACCCAACGATGCCACCACCAGGTGTTCGGTGTCAGCATTTTCCTGCTCTGGAATCCTACAGTTTAGTGGGATTGGGCTGGAGCTTGTCCACGCCTTGCCTCTTTACTTTTGTCCCAACACTAATTTTGGAATCAAGCTCTTATTGGAAGAAAGGAAGAGAGAGCAGGAGAAAACGAGGCCATCCTGAGCACATCATCCATTAACTCACTGGTATTAGCTAGCAATGCTGCAGAGCAAACGTGCCACAAATTCAGTGGCTTAAAGCCATACCCACTTATTATCTCAGGGTTCTGTGCTGCACAGCTGGATTCTTGGCTTAGGGCTCACGGGGCTGAAGGCAAGACATCAGCGGGGCCGTGTTCCCTTCCAGAGCCTCTGGAGGAGAAGCCACTTCCAGGCTCCTCCGGGCTGCTGGCAGCTGGAGGGCAGCGGTCTCCACTTCCCTGATGCGAGGCAGCAGTGGCACCATGTCGCGTCATCCTCAATGTCCTCCGACTCCCCTCGGCCACACCTCTCCCACTTACTGTTCTGCATCTATTTCAGGGGTCCGTGTGATGACTGGGGGCTACCGTAGATCTGGGACACCCTCCCTGTTTAAGGCAAACTGCCTGGGGACCTAGTCACGTCTGCAGAGCCCCCTCTGCATGCCACGTAGCACGTCCAGGGATGCGGCCACACTGTCTCACAGTCCTAGGGGTGAGGGGGAATCTTCTGGGGTCCTTTATTCAGTGACCCCACTTCGTCCGTGGGAACTCAGCAGGCAGACACAGGTCCTTCCCTGCAAGTGACACTGAAAATGCCTCAGGTTTCCCATGGAAGAATCTCTACCTGGAAATCGACCCTGAGTCCAGGACTGCTTTGGGGTCTACTGAGGAGTTTGCTATCAGACATTCTGCTCCTGGGATCTCCAGGCTGAGGGGTTTCTAATCTACGTTGAAGCAAAACAGTTTCCCGAAGGGAAGTAGACAATATCCCAACATCATGTGGACAAAGCGTAGCAAAATAGTCTTTCATCACCATCATCCTCCCACGATTACCGTACGGTCGAGCCTCACTATTTGCAGATTCAGTATTTGCGAAATCACCTGCTCAACTAAAACTTATTTATAACTTCAAAGTTGATATTCCCACTGCTGTCACGGTCACCCGCGAACGTGCACGGAGTGGCGAGATGCTCGAGTCGCCGCCGCCCACACTCCCAGCTGAGGCCAAGCAGGGCGACACTCCGCCTGCTGGATTCAGCTCATGCTGCCAACAGGTGCCTGGTTCTCGGTCTAGGTAGCGCCATGCCTTCCCATTTTTGTGCCTTTCTCGGTGATTTCGCTGTTTACAAAGGCCGTGCTGCTGTGCCGCCCACTGTTCCCAAGTTCAGGACGGCTGTGCCAGGCCCTACAGGACAAGCGGTGTCAGACACGCCCACGCGGGCGCCAGGGAGGGCGCTGCTGGCCGTGCGTGCCGGGAGCGGGTCAACAACAGGCGCTAAGTCACGTGTCTCTCAACGGAAGCCCACGGTCACGCCGTCGACCAGCTGACGAAGGCGTTGAGGCCCCAGGCTCGCAGGAGCCTGGCCCTGGGCTTCCGGGGGGCCCTTCAAATTCCGCGCTCACGGCGATTTTGTGGCACGATTTGCGCGAACAACAAGAATCGCCTGCGTTCGGGCTCAGCACGAGCGCCGGCAGCTCTTTAAGCGGCCCGGTGGTCTCGTCCTTCCATTCTGTTGGCTCTTCTCTGAGTTCTTTAAGTCGCGGGGATGTGGGGTCCAGTTGCCACAGTGTGAGGTCAGTGGTTTGGGCAAGAATAAGTTCCGGCTGCCCAAGGCCAAAGTGACCCCAGCCGCTCCTTCCACGCGGCCTGACCGTGTGCGTGCCCCCCCGGGGGGCTCCCACGATGACCCAGCACCCCGGGGAGATGCCAGCTGCTCAGTTCGAAAGCCCGGGAGACAGCGTGATTCACCAGCAGCCCTGGGATCTGCAGAGCTCGGGCGCCGGCGCCGGCAGGAGCCAGGGATGCAGGGAGGGCCCCGGAAAGCCCTCCCACACGGGGAAGAACGTGCCCAGTCCCGGGGCTCATTTTTGGACGTCTCTGTTTCCAGCACGTGCCTCAAGGCAGGCGGGGAGCTCTTCACTTCAGCTCTCCAGTGAGGCCGTGACCGTGAAAGCCGGATGTTGCCAGCCTCCACCGACGGCGTCTTCTGTTATCCGAGCATTCAGTTCTGTTTGGTCTCTGGGTTTACCAAAGCAGGAAAAACAGTGGGCCGGTATCTTTTGGACGGGAAGCCTGGCTGAGCAGATTTCCTGCTCACCCCTCAGCCATCCCTGGATGACGGGGCTGGGACAGGCACAGCTTGGATGGGGCATCTGGGGAGACAGGAAGGCCTGGCTTGAGGCCCCACCTCCTTGGGGAAGCCGTCGGCCTCTGGCGTGGGTTCACACGCCTGCTGGTTGGGATGACGGGGATTCAGGGCTCTGGGGGGGTGAGGGTTAGGGAAGATGACGTGTGGGGTGCACGGGCCGCCCCCAGTGCCTCATAAACTGTAGGTGTGGGGAATATTTGTATGAAGATTATCACCATGACGTCGATTATGATTCCTCTGAATCTTGGCTTCTTCCACTCTAGAAAGAGCAAAACTGCCGAACTCTGTCCACTGCTGTAAAGGCAACGAGAAAGCACACAGGGAAGTGTGGTGCAAACTCCAGCACAACAGGAAGAAGTATTATCTTCATCCTCCTGCAGCTAAAGTCCAGGCTGTTGAGCCCAAGAGTGGGGACGCCAGGGCATCCCTTAAAGGTGCTTTCTGAAAACTTAAATCCGCACTCAGCACTCGGTGAGGCGTCATTTGTGCTGCTTCCTGCGGAAGCAAGAGGGCAGGAAAACTTCCTGCAAGCTGTGTGCCGGGTGGCTGTGCTCTCGGCCGCCCACGTTCCCTGCCCACGATGCGCAGGTAAAGCACCGCCGGGTGGGTCCTTGGCACGGGAAACCGCAGATCAGGGAGGCCGGGAGGGTGACGCCCGAGCTCGTGGCTGCTCAGAGACCCACGTGCCAGGGCCGGAGGGACCAGGAGACCCAGGAGCCGGCGCAGAGCGGGCGGGGGCTTCTCGGCCAGCGAGGACTCTGCTCTGAATGCAAAGGGGCAGCCTCAGCAAGGGCCGTCCATGCTCCTTGTACGGGGCTGGGCCACGGGGGTCCGGGTAACGGGGGGCTGGCCGGGCTCAGGCTGAAAGGACAAGCTCCGGCTTAGGCGCTTCTCATCGACCCACTGGCTCGGCTCTAGCACCAGGGGCGGGGGGGACTGTAAAAGGTGCCGAGAAGGCTCATCCCAGGGGCAACTGCTTTAATCCACTCCCCAAATGGCTGCTAATCCCTCCTGGAGCAGAGCTTACAGAAAGTGCTGCTTCTCGCCCGAGCTTCCTCCCGGGGGGTGTGAGGAGGAAAGCTGAAGAACTGCTCGGCGCCAGCGCTGCAGAGCTAGGTGCAAAGGCTGTTCACGCTTCCGTGGCGGGCGGCGGGCGGGCCGCGCTGTGCTTTTCACAGGCGCCGTCACTCCCAGCCGACAGGGACACGTGCACACCCGTCAGATGAGGAAACCGAGGCGCAGGGAGTCCGTGGGAGCCGCCCACAACCACGCAAGCCAGGCAGCTGCAGACCAAGCCCACGTTCGAGAGGGGCCGACCCCAAGACGCAGACCAAAGAACTGAAAAAGGACATCAGTGGTCATCGTCACACAGTGACAACGGCCAAGGGGTGGAGGCAACTCAAGGGCCCTCCCCGGACGAGAGATGAGCACGTTGCAGGCTCTCCGTGCCTTAGAAGATCATACGGCCAGAAGGCGGCCTGCACCCTGATCCCTGCTACCACGTGGTCGAGCCTGGGAAACATGATGCTCAGGGAAAGCAGCTCGACACGGAAGGACACAGGCACAGTTCACTTAAATGAAATCTCCAGAACAGGCCAATCTGTAGGGACAGAAAGCAGACTGGCAGTGCCAGGGGCTGGGGGGAGGGGGAGTGACAGCTTGAGGGGTCTGGGGTTTCCTTTTGGGATGATGAATATGTTCTGGAACTAGAGAGATGTGGTGGTTACATGCTGAATGCCACTGAATTGTACCTTTTTTTTAAAAAAAAAAAGGAAAATGGCTGCTCTCAATAAAAATGCTTACATACATTCATATGAAATAAGTGTTGACTGAGCCTGAGTCCCTCCTGTGAAAATCAAATATACCCTGTGGCCACTGAAATGCAATTCCATTTGCTTGTGAATCAGCAGGGGCTACAGAACCGCTCCCTTCGAGAGACTGAGGCACAGCGAGCCGGCTGGCGCACAGGCAAACACACCCGTCTTTCCCAGAACACGGGGGCCCGGTGGAGACTGCAGCTCCCAACCTCTCTCCAAGCTGCCGGGGACTTAAGCACAGACCCAGGATCTCACCGGATCAGTGGGCAAGGGTGCAAAGCAGGTGGGGCTCAAGGAACAGGCCTGGCTGGCGACAGCTGCCCCAGCTGGGGGTCTGCAGGCTCCAGGGCACACTTGAGTGACCCCGTTCTCCCCGAGGGCGCCCGCTGAGGACGGGATAGACAGCGACGCTTCCGTGCACCGGAGCCAAGTTCCTCCTGGGCTTCTTGGGTGCCACTTTCCTGACTGTGCCTGACCTTGGAAAACCTGCCCAGCCATGCTCTGCCTCAGTTTACCTGTCAGTGAAACAGGCGATGATAGTTCCTGACATCAAAAGAGGTGCTGAGAAATTTTATGAATTAAAGTTTGTGACTTGCTTGGCAGCTGATGGATGAAAAGGGCAAAGGTTTATTAATTGGTGTTTTCAAGTCCACTGATGCTCACACACCCACACCCCACTCCCCCACACACTCACAACCGCACACGGACACACAGTCACACATGCACACACACTCACAATCACATGAATACACAGACACACGGACACACTCATACAGCCACACATGGGCACACACACACGCCTACACACACAATCACACAAGCACACACACAGCCACACTTGCACATGAATACACATGGACACACGGTCACACACACAGACACTCACAGTCACAAGCTCACACTGCCGCCCGTGGGCACAAGCTCACACAGACACACTCGCACACCGACACACGCACGCCTACACACCTCTTCTATCTCAAGCTCTGCCCCTGCACTTCCCGGCCCCGCACAGGGATGAAGGAGGAGCTGCCTTAGTGACGCTCTGGGAAGGAACTGCCTCCCCGGGCTCCTCGTTCCTGCTGGACCCTCCCACGCCGACCCCTTCCTGAGGGCCCCTGGCATCGCGTCCTCACGGGCGGGGGTCTCTTCCCAAACATGGGCCGCTCGAGCCGCAAGCGGGGATCAGTTTCTCTGAGGTGAGGTGGTCTCAGGACAGGCAGCCGGCGGGTGGGGGAAGCTCGGGGCCCGAGGGTGGAGAGGGTGCAGAGATGGGGCAGGGGAAGGGCGGTCCAGGCAAGTCTGCTGCCCACTCCTGGTCTCGGGCCAGCGCCTCCCCAGAGAGAACTGTGGGTGAAAGTAGCCAAAGAGACGGTCCCCACCAGCCCCACAGGCTTTCTTCCCTGGCCCCAGCACGGGCCTCCGCTGAGATCGAAGCTCCCCCCAGAAGCTGCCTCGTTCCCCAGGCTTGCCTGTCCCCTCTTCCCCCGGAAATGCACAGGCGGAGGGTGCAGGCCCACCCCGGGACCCTTCCACGGCTCCCCAGCTCCAGGAGCGAAGCTGCGTCCTGGCCTTGGCATTCGAGGCCTCCGTGCTCTGGGCCTTGCCGAGGCTGCCCCCTCCTCTCGGCTGCTCAGAGCCAGCTCTGCTGGGCTCCTCCGGTCCTCTCCTTGTTCTGTGCTCATCCTGGGCGGCCGGTGCACATTGTGGGGTGGAGAGCTGGCCCACGGCGCCAGGCTGCCTGAACGCACACCTGGTTTCCAAGTCCAAATGAGGGATCTTGCACAGGCCGCTCAGCCGCCATGAGCTCTAGGACCCCAGCTGGGACCCCGGCCCTGGGTAAGGCTCGTAAACGCAGCCACCCTGCACCCTCTGCCTGGACGTCCCTCCACCTTGGGTCTCCCTGGCTTCTTTCTACTCGTCCTCTGGGACTCAGAGGCCACTTCTTCCAGGAAGCCTTCCCAGCTTCCTCCTCCAAGCTCCTGCAGTCCTTCTGGACCTCTGCCTCTCACTCAGCCTAAGAGCTCCTGGCACCCAAGGTGAGCCTCTCTCCATCCCAGTGGCCAGCATGCCTCCCTGCATGCAGCAGGCACCCCATCCGTGTCCGCTGAACGAAGGCCACAGGGTTTACTCTTCCCCCGCCCCCACCAGGCCCAGCCGGCCTGCCCTAGGACACGGCTCTGCTGCTCCCCTGCCCACCTGGCTGCTGTGCGCTTCCCAAGCGGGCAGACCTTTGGGGGGACCAGCCCAGGGCCTGGGGATGAGCACCTGAGAAAGGGACACTGGCGAGAGGGCTCAGCTCAGAGCTTCTTTTCCATGAAGAGAACCAAATTAGCTTGAAAACTGCCAAGGGAAGAAGAGACCTGGGAAGCGGTGAGAGCAGAGGAAGCCCCCGGGCAGTGCCAGGCAGTAGCCACACCGCGCCAGGGCTCTAACCAGGGAGCCGGGCCCTGGCGCCGTGAGGGGGCAGAGGCAGGTCCCTGCAGCTGGGCGGACCCCCGCGTCCAACGGGCCGCCCCATCCCCACTTCCTGGGATTCTGAGGCGCAGTGCCACAAAAATAAACATGCTTACTCTCGTCTTGTATAATTGGCTCCCTAAAGCATCCTGGCAGGCTGAAATCCACCGTCCCTTGGCAGGAAGCACGGCTCTTCTCAGCATCTGGGTACAAGCTTGATTTTCCTCTTTACCAAAAAAGAGAGGGGGGCAGTGACCAGAAGCCGGCTCCCGGGGCTTCTTCCCCTCCTCCTGATGTTCTCTTTGCTAGGGTTAGGGCTCAGCCCTCCCCTGCCCCCCAGGCAGGGGCTCGAGGCAATAATCCAAAGTATAAGGACCTGGAGAGGGGACGACAGAGGGACCCCTCTTTAAAGGGAAACGAGATGGCTAAAAAGCAGCGGCAGCAGCCCGCCATCATCCGCCGTCCGCGGGTACCTCCTCGGCCTCGCCTGAGACGGCTTTTTGCGACAATTTGGGAACTTGAATTCACACCGCCTCGGCCTGGGAGGGAAGTCACAGTGTCCCACCCTCGGTGGTGGCCATGCTCGGAGTCGAGGCGCATCGGGGCCGAGCGGCGCGCCCCCCTTTGCCCTCCCCCAACCGGCCCCCTGCCAGGGCCCTCCCTGCCCTGGTGTTCGGGTGGGGGGAGGAAGGGGTGACGTCAGGGGCCACGTCTCCACGGCAGTGTGTGCGCGAGGCTCCTCGGGGGAGGTCTCGTGTCGAGTTTGTTCAGGAGGGGCCGTCAGCCAGCAGCCCTGCCCCCTCTCCTCGCCTCTGGGGCTCCGGCCAGAGAAGCTGGGAGATGGGGCCCGCTGCCCCTGAAGACCCCCAGACCATCCCTGGGAGGACGCGGTGCCCAGCACCACAGGACCCTCCCTCCTCATGAGCCCGTCAGACCCACGAGGGGCAGAGGGCCGGCACGGCAGGCGTGGTGCACCGGCAGCCCTCCGACCCGCTCCCAGAGTCAAGCTCCATCCTGGAAGCGCCCCACAGAGGTGAGGACGCGGGTGTGACGTCATACCAGAACCTTCTCTTGATGGCCCAGAGTCAAGCTGACCAGAGTCTCTCCTGGACCTTCTCTTACACACGCAGGAAAATTCTGGACACGGGTTTCAGAGCCCTCCACCCCAATTCTGCTAAGGACAGCCACGTGCCAGTGTAAGGACAGCGCGCCCCACCCTCCACCAGCAGGAGGCACCGACCGGGGGCTCCTTGGCCAGCCCAGGATCTGAGTGGACCACATGCATCCACTCCCACTGGGAACTGCAGCAGAAACTGGCCAGCAGGTCCCCAGACAGACCCCGCCCCGGGGACAGTTGGTTGACAGGGCCATCGCCGTGTGTCTTAGGCTCAGAGCTCTGCAGGTTGGGAAGGCGGTTTCCACCTCCACATGCCGAGGGTCTGGCCCAGGCTGACCACCTGGGTGCCTACACGGACTGGCTGTGAATGGCATCGGCCCCGGCTACCCACCACTCGCCCATCAGCCTTAAACACAGTACAGTGTGGCGCACGGTTCAGAGGTCAGCTCTGGGGCCGCAAGGCCTGAGTTGGCATCCAGCTCTGCCGTGGACTTGCTGTGCAGGCGCTGGCAAGTCCCTGGGCCTCTGCGCCGACTGGGGGAAAGGGGATAATTAAGTTCCTGCATCACAGAGAAGTTGCAAGGCCAGAAGAAATGAAAACTGCTTAGACTCCGCCTGGTGTAGAGTAAACACTAGTCAAACATCCACTAATTCACACACACACACACCTGCCTCAGTGAGGGCATTTAACCCCTGAACGAGCAGCCCTGCAGTTTGGGGACTGCCATGGCATTCAGGTAGCCATCCTCCCATCCCATGGCCAGGGCAGATAGGACAAACGGTCTATGAGCACTTTTTCCTTTCCAAGCCTCAAGGAGAACTCAGAATCCTTCTCAACACAGAACTCAAGGAAGCAATGACCCCAAATCAGCACGGGTCACCAGAGTGGAGTTCTCATCACCACCCTGGGTCTGGGGCATCCCTGCCCTGACACCAGCTGACCAGGAAGCATCTGAGAGCAAAGACTCTCAAGGGCCAGGTGGGACAGGACCCTTGTCCACCCACACGGAACCCGCCCAGGGAGGAGGCAGGGAGCCCTCCATGCTCACGGCCCACGGCCCGAAACGCAGGCGCATGGAGAACCCGTGGATCTGTTGTCCTCTGCAAGGAGGTAAAGACTGGCTTCACTTTTTCCTTTTTACGGAACCAGGGTCTCCAAAATGCCCAGCTCCCCAGGACAATTTCCATCTTGGGATGCAGAGAGCACGGTTGAGGGGTTCACCTCCCATGAGCTGCGGCATCTTCAGCACAGCAAACCCTTCCCCCGGGGATGCTTTCCACGAATGCTGTCCCAAGCTCAGGGACCTGGCCCTGTCTCCTTCATCGAAAACGGTCCCCTGAGGGACTCGACGGGAAGACGCCCTACCTGTGGGAACCCCCAAGCTGACAGTGCAGGCCCACTGGAAGGTGCATGAGCCACCATGAACAGGCTCTCGGGACCACCCTGCCGCCCACCCTGCCCACGCGCAGCTGGGAAGGACCACCTGCCAGCCCCACCCCTCCAACCCCAGGTCCCAGACTGTCACCCACCTCCCATCCAGCCCTGACTAAGTGCTGTCCTCCTCCTCATCGCCCCAGGCCCACCACCGTGGACGGACAGAATCGACACTCTGTAAACGTCGACTGGAGAGCGCAGGACGGTCGTCAGCTCTTCTCTGCTGAGAGACGGGAAGGACGGGTGCGGAAGCAGAGTGGGTGCTGCCTGCCTGGCCAGCAGCACTGCCATCCGCCACGGCAGCTGAGGGGCTGCCTGTGACCCTAACGCATTCACATCTCGTGACTGTAAAGCATGCAGGGAGGCAAGAGAAAGGAAAGCCATGTCCAGGCAGAGATTCATCACCGACGCTCCTGGCCAAAAAACCACGTGCACCACGGGGGGCTGCATGCCACACCCCAGGCACCCAAGGGGGCACTGCTCGGAATAAGGAGTGACGGACGCAACTGCACGGCGGAACCCCGAAAGCAGTATGCTCGGTGAAAGGGACCCGACGAAAAAGGCCCGCGTATCGGACGCCTCCACTCACAGGAAATGTCCAGAAAAGGCAAATCTGCAGAGACAGAAATCAGGTTAGCAGGAGTTGACCCTCAGGGGCAGGGGAGGCCTTTCAGGGTGGCGAAAACAGCCTAAAACTGGATGACTGGCGATGGCTGCACACCTAGGTAAATTCTCTGAGAGTTACTGAATTGTGCACTAAAATGGCTGGGATTGACGCGATGTAAGTCACGCCTATGGCGCGCGATCCTTTCTGCCCAGACTTGCACACTGGGCTACACCCGCCTTCCTCGACGTTGCCATTCACTAATTCACAGCTTCGTTTCACCAGCGCTCTCGAGGGGCCTGCGGACTTGGCGACATACTTGTTTTTCACTATTAAATAGATGGAATAGCAGTATCCGTGTCACAGGTATGTTTCCACCCCCTTGTGACATCTCATCAATTCCCCGTTTTGGCCATAAACCTTTTACAGAAAACTGTGAGTGTCAGAGCACTGTGGTGCCCAAACAAGCTCAAGGCCGGGGCTAAGTCCACAAAGCGCTGACCTCGTTGGCAGAGCAGCTGGGTCGCTCTCGTTTAACTTTTTGTTTTGTTTTGTTTTCCCCAAAAGGCCAATGCGTAGTTTAATAAAGGGAGCGAGAAGGAGATTTTGTATAAAACCTGGGGAGCCCTAGGAGGCCCTGAAGAGGGCACAGACGGACATTGGGGTCCATGGACATAGGCTCAAATCCCGGCTCTCCCACTAGTAGCTGTGTGACCTTGGGCAAATGACATGACCTCTCTGAGCTTCGGTTTCCTCCTGTGAAAATGAGAGGAACAATCCCAGCTCGGCAAGAGTGTCACGGGGATGGAAGGAGACCATGGCGCTTAGCTGAGTTACTCAGCACAAGGTCTGGCAACAGAAGGGCCCGCAGTTAGTAGGAATTCCAGTGTCTCCATAAGAGGCCTAGCTCCTAGGGTCTGGGAAGCTCACAACCAAATCCCAGACAGAGCCTCCCCATCTCCACCCAGCTTCATTCAACAACCTCCTCCTCGACCCCCCCAGCTCCTAGCATATGGGCCAAAGCGGCGCTGCGACAGCCAGGCCCCAAGCTCGCATCCGCCGCCACGACAATCAGGCTCATCTCTCGGTGATCTAGAAACAAGAAGCGGCTGTTTCTGCGTTTGACTTAAAATCCTCGATGCGTGGTCTTGAGGCCACCTCAAGTGGGGCTGTCCCCAAAAACGGCTGCTCTATTTTCCCAGCTGACCTGATTTATGTAAGATTGCGGACAGCTCTTCTCATCCAATAATTATGCATCCGGTCATTTATTACTGTCACTGATGATGGATCTCGCCCATTAGCGGCACCTCACGTTCATCTGCTGCGGATCTGCACGCTCAGAACGGGGGCAGAAGTGCAACACAGCAGATTCCTAAAAGTAAGGTTTTTACCCCTTCCCCAAGTGCGTGTTCCTTAAAGAGATCAAACACACCCAAGAGCAGACAAGACAACCCTCCCGGCAGGCGGGTGCCGAGGTCGGGCAGGAGAGCAGGGAAAGCTAGCTGCCTTCCACTAAGCTCTGTGTTCTGAGACAGGGTACGGGGGCCCCCTGTCCTCCAGCCAGTCCCCACATCCTGCCAAGCTGTGGTGCCATATCACAGCCAGGATGTCGAAACTGATGTCATCAAGATGCAGAGCCTCTGGAGCCCCCCACTTCTCCCCGCCCCACCCCGTCCTCAGCCCCTGGCGGGCCCTCATCTGCTCTCCGTTTCTGAATCGTGTCATTTCAGGAATGTTGCGTAGGTGGACTCGCACAGCACGTGACTGTTGGGAAACGGCCTTTTCACGCATGACTCCCTGGAGAAGCAGAGTGGCGCCTGCACGGAGAGTTTGCTCGTTTTAATGGCTGAGTACTATTCCACGGCAGGCACGCCCTACGGCTAGCTTAGTCGTAACCAGTCGCTCGTTCGAGGGCACCTGGGCTGGTTCCAGTTTGGGACTATTACGAATAAAGCTGCTAAAAATGTAAATGTCCAGGTGCGTGGGTGAGCTTAAGGCTTGATTATCTTCAGGTTCCACTGGAGCTGCATGTTGAGCTTCCTCAGCTCTGCCAACTTCTTTCCAGCATCGCCGTGGAAACGCGAAACACTTCACAGTCCCACCAGCTGCGTGTAACTGACCCCGCTTCTCTGCAGCCTCGCCTGCACTTGGTGTCATCGCTGTTTTTTTTTTTTTTTATTTTAGCTATTTCGGTAAGGAATATCTCCTTGGGGTTTTAATGTGCATCCCCCCTAATGGCTCACGATGTTGGCCACCTTTCCACGTGCTCCTCTGCCATCTGTGTATCCTCTTTGGTGAAATGTTTGCTCATGTATTTTGCCCGTTTCCTAATTGGATTGTTTGCTTTTTTTTTTTTTTTTTTTTTTTGTCATTGAGATTTGAGGGTTCTTTATATATTCTAGATGCTAGTCCTTTGTCATATGTGTGGTTCGCAAACATCTTCTCCCAGTTTCCTAGCTTTCCATTCTCTTAACAGATTAGTCCACAGAGAAAAAATAATAATTTTGATGAGGTCCAATTTGTCCGTTTTTCCTTTTGTGGATTGTGCTTTGGGATATCAAGTCAAACTCTTTGCCAAGCCCTAGAACCTGAAGATTTTCTCCTGAGGTTTTTCTAAAAGTTTTAAAGTTTTACAATTTTACATTTAAGGCTGAGATCAATTTAGAGTTAATTTTCCTATAAAGTGGGAGACCTAGGTCAAGGTTCTTTTTTATTTTTTTGGCTAGGGATGTGCAACTGCATGTGCATCTTTGTCAAGAAGCTGGGCATAACCGTGGGGGTCTGCTTTGGGACTCTCTGCTCAGTTTCTTTGATCTTGGTGTTTATCCCTCCACCAACACACTACGTTGTCTTGATTATTACAGCTACATACGAAATCTTGAAATTGAGACTTAATTTCTCCACTTTATTTTAGTTTTTGGAAAATTGTTCTACCTATTCTAATTGTAACCCCTTGTACATTTGAGAATAATTTTATCTATATGCAGAAATCTTGCTGGGATTTTGATAAGAATTGCATCAGACCTATATACCATCACGGGGAGAATGGACCTGTTGATGCTTCCAAAGTCCACGAACACAGCAGGTCCCTCCACTTATTTGGATCTTCTTCATTTCCTTTCATCAGCTTCCAGCATACAAGCCCTGTGCATGTTTCATTTGATTGATACCTACATATTTTATTTTTTGGAGTGATGGTAAAGGGCACTGTAATTTTCATTTCAGCGCCCATATATTCATTGTTAATATATAGAAATACAGTTGATTTTTTATGTTTATCTTGTAGCCCGAGACCTTGCTGAACTCACTTGTAAAGTTTTACGAGTTTTTAATAGACTACTTGGGATTTTCCACATAGGCAGCCGTATCTTCTGCAGACGAGGACAGTTCTGGTTCTTCCTCACTGATCCGTGGGCACTGCTTTCCCCTCTTGCCTCTGGCACTGGTTAGAGCTTCCAGCACCGTGCTGGATGAGAGGCCGCGAGTAGCCATCCTCGCCTCATTCCTGATCTCAGTGGGAAAGGAGTCCGTTTCCCCAGTTAGTGTGATGTTAGTTCACCAACTTGAGGAAGTTCCCTCTTCCTATTTTTCTGAGAGTTTTTTATTATGAATACTTGTTGGATTTTGTCAAACGCACTTTCTGCATCAACTGCTGTGCTTGTGTGACTTTTAATACGGCAGGTTGTGCTCATTTGTTTGCTAGGATCAAAGGAGCCCTGCACTCCTGGACTAAACACCATTTGTTCACGGCATAGAGTTGCTTGTCTATGTCGCTAATGTTTTGTTAAGATTTTTGTTTCTGTTTTCACAAGGGCTATGGGCCCATAGTCACCTATTTTTGTAACTGTCTCCAGTTTTGATATTAGGGAAACGCTAGCTCCACAAAATGTATTAGGAAGGTTAATTTTCAACAGCGCTTTCCTGCTGCCAGACTTTGCCCACCTTCTTGTTTAGGGACCAGGCATTCCGTGAACTGGCATGACAATGCCTTACGCAGCGCCTGCTACACCGCAGCCTGTCCGCCAGCTCTGCGTTCACTCCCCCTCTGAGAGTCCACTGCTGTTTCGCCCCCTCCGTGTCCCCTTCCTTTTCACAGCAGCTCCTAGAGCTGGGTTGCAGCTCCAGGTGTGGCCAAAAGAGGGCGCTGGACCTGCTACTCAGCCGCTCCCAAGGTCAGGAGGTTTGAATTGCGAGGTCTTAGAGTAAATCTGTGCCTGACTTAACCAAGTCAGCGAATTCAAAATAATTTGTCAGATCAAAACAGAATTGTCCGGCACTACAATTTCTTTATTTTAATACTTAGGGAAGGGCGCCCACAAAAGATCGGCTGGGACCCCTGTAGGAACCTGGACGCATTTCTCACATGCTCATCCTATTCCCAGATGCAGCTCCATTGTCGCTGGACCCTGCACTCGGTCTGCGTCCGCTGAAAGCACGGCGTGTGCATGTCGAGGTATGGCGAGCAGCGCCCTACCAGCCCACCTGGAGCCGAGCGACTCTCTGAGCACTTATTAGCTGCCACGTGCCAACCGTGGCACGTTCCACGTCTTCTTCTCCAGACTCTCTTTCCTGGGAAGTGTAGCACGTTTCCTTCTGCGGGAGGCATCTGGCTTTAAAAACTGCTCTCTTTACTGGGGTTGGGGCCCCTGATAATAAGTGCTCTCGTACCCACTGAGCCCCAATACCCAAACCCCTTTTCTGGAACGACGGTACTAAAAGTTTTCACTCAAAGAGGCCTTGGTGATTGACGAGGTCTTCTTCTGTCCTGGCCCCCATGTGGCCTGGCATCGGCAGGTCCCAGCAATGGGTGCTGGGGAGAGGGCCAAGAATGAAGGCCCGCCCGCAGGCCCGGGGGCTGCGCGGCCGCAGCCCAGGAGCACAGCCTCCCTCCATGTCCCATTCAGGACTGGCTGGCTCCAGGCTCAGGGCTGGCTCCGGGGCCCACCCAGAGGAGCACACCGGCCACGCTTCCTCCAGGGGTCACACGCCCTCCTGTTGGGTGCCCCTCCCCCCACCCTGCTGGCCCCTCCTCGCCACCAATTGAGACTGACCCCCGGCTTCGGCCCCTGACTGCCTTGGCACAACATGCTGTGCTGTACCCCACTCAGCCCCCCCAAGCACATCCTTGCAAACTGGTGTGAGACGTGCCAGGCAGGGCGAAGGGCTGGCTGTCGTGGCTGTCCCCCTCAGCAGAGCAGGGGCCCCTGAAGCAGGTGTCGCGGCCCCCACTCATGGGTCTCCGTCCAGCCCTGGCACGCAGCACTCATCCGCCACGAGCCAGGACAGCTGCTGGCCAGGCCCCCCCCATCCCGGCCCCGAGCACATACTAACTGAGCCACGCACCCAAAGCAGACATTGTCAGGGAGGGGCAGGCACTAAAGAAATTCTTTTGTCACTCCTGAACTTCCATGGCAGGCGTCCAGTACAAGAGCTGCTCATGGACAATGGTCACTCGGACTCAGGGAAGACTCCGAATGCCAAGCAGCTCATTCATGTCCTCTTATCTGGACCACACAGAGAGAGACCACATTTGGGACGTAAAGGGTTAAATGAAATATGTTATTAAACTTAATGTCAACTTTCTTTTTATTATTTTTTCAGTGTGGCTACTGGAAATTTTTAAAATACACATATGGCTTTGTATGGTATTTCTACTGACCGGCGCCAGTCCCCACCCTAGGAGGAGGATTTTTCACCCGACACACACTCCCCCACCACTGTCACAGTGCGGGGTCTCTGAGGGCAGAAACTCGCCCATTTCTGGGTCTGCCTCGGCATCTTGCTCACGGCACCCCCAGAGCCTCCCTAGCCAAGGAAGAAAAGAATCATTTTCTCTACGTTAAGTAGGACATTTACAAATTCTGTAGCTCCCATTTGTCTCCCCAGCAGCCCCCCAGCCCACCCCTGATGGCGTTGTAGACTGACCAGAATCTTCTGTTTCAAAATGAACTTGTTCTCCTGGTCACCCCTCCCCTAGCAGGGGTGTGAACCATCCCAGGCCCCGAGAAAGCCAAGGCCAAGGGTGGCCTCAGCCCCACTGCCCGGTTGGTCAGTTTGCCCTGGGGGACTCTCCAGGCATCCTCCCTTGGCAGCATCTTCTCACCCCACCCTCTGCCAGACTTGTCCCACCTGCCATCGTGTTCTCTTCCCATCCACACCCTCCCTTCCTCCCACGCAGTTAACAGTCTGACACTGTCACTGATGCTGAACTGATAATGACTGATTGAACTGGAGGGCTCCTTTTCCTGAGCATGTCTGCATTCCAATCATGATAACTCTAAAGGAATGCATCTCTAATGGTGGAATGGTAAGCACAAGTAAGCCAGGGTGAAGAACCAGCGTGCATTTTGGGACCAATGTCTCAGGTTGGCCACCCTGGACACCCTTTCCAGGGACTCAGGGCAGAAAGGCAGTACTTCAACAGTACAAGGGCACTGCGCCCTGGGGACACGTTTATTCAGTCCGCAGATTTCCTGAGCATCTACTACGCATTGCACATGCTTCTCAAGCGGAACCGAAGAATGGGACACAGCCGTGCACTTAGGAACCCGCAGGCCAGGGACCAGGCTCCTCTCTAAGGAAAATCAGAAGATCTGCTCCCTCCTAAGCATCTCCCCCGAGGACACGCCCCTTTGCTCTCCACCACCACAGCAAGTTCCTGGAGCTGCTGGTTCTGCTCCCCTTTCCAGCAGCCCCTGAGATGACCCTCAGATGGAGGGTGAGGGGCTGCGCTGGGAGTGCCGGCGTCCGCGGAGGGCAGGCAGCGGTGCCCCCCCTGGGAAAGTGCCGAGATGCCAGGCCCGGTGAGCGGAACGAGGACTGCTAAGGACCAGCAAGAAGGCTGCGGTCAGCATGACCTAAAGCGCGGGTGAATCCAGCATTTGTGCCACCCACGGGTTTTACTGGGGGGGGGGGCGTGAGGAAGAAGGTAACACCGTTTTGCCGAGCGTGCGCGCTGGAGATGCCCTAGGAGCCCGCGCTCCCCCCCCCACCTCTTTGGCTCAGGAGGCAGTGCCCCCCAGCTGCTGCAAACACGTGGCTCCCGACTCGCTGGGTGAAATTCAGAGCAGAGCCGCGCTGCCTTTTCGCTGGCTGGGAGACACCTAGCAACCATCAAGGTCCCACAGGCACCTGGGGCTCCCCGGGCTCCCAGCAATCCCGGGGTGGGAGCCCAGGTGCAGTTCCGCCCCGGCCACTTCCCCATGAACTCAGGCCGGGTCCAGGGGCTGCAGGGAGATAGTTAGGCAGCTGCGCCCACTCCCCAACATAGAGCGTGAGTTCTGGACTTCAGGGACCTGGCGCCGGAGAAGCCCACGGCCGCTCGGAGTTGATTTCTGGGGTACAGAGGGCTGCCTCCAAAGACGGGGGCAGGAGTGGGCCAGCAGCCCTCCTCCAAGCAGCCCCAGGGGTCGGGGCACCCCGAGGTCCTCCTGCCTTTGGCTTCCCATTGAAGCTAGAGAAGCTGACCGTGACTGAGTTATGTAACTGCCTCCCCAGCTCCAAGGCCTCAGGGCTCCCTGGGATTCCTGGAGGGGTCTCAGGGAAGAAAGCGCCGGTGAGCGGCTTCTCTGCTCAGGCGAGAAAAGGCGCCTGCCCCTGCCTGCCTCCCCCTCCGGTCTGATTGGCATCCGCGGGAGAAACCCTCGTGCCAGACTTCAAACACAAAAATCTAGATCAAGGATATATTTGGCTTTCTAAGCTAATCTTTACATCAACTTGGTCTCTCCTGACTTGTAACCCTTTGAAGAAAACTTGGCAACTGTGTATTTAAAACAGATGACTCTTATGTAACCCCAGCACGGCCCCTGGGTTCTGGAAGACTCCGCAGTCAGCCAGTGCAGTGAGGCTGCTGAGGTCGCATTCACCCACCTCCTCCTGACCCCCGGACGCCATGCCTATCACCTGTTCCAGAAACCCCGCTGTTTTCCCCAGCAGCGCCCAGGGAAACCCAGGCATCAGTAAGCAAAGGCGGCCAGCATCTGGCAAAGGCCCTGCTGGCACCGGGGGCTGGGGGGGCTGTGAAGCTGAGGCTGGTCCCAGCCGCTCCCACCGCTATCCAGGCGGCCCCAACTCGGAGGATGTGGTGTGGGGGGAGCAGCTGTTCCTTCTCCAGGGACCAGGAGCCAGACATCTCGGGGAGGCGTGGCGCTGTCTCGGTTGTGAGCTCAGACTTCTCAGCACCCTCTGGAATACGCAGGGGAGGGAAGCAGATGATGAAAACAAAGAAGCAAAAGCAGACTGGGACTGAATGCCCAGGCTGGGGGGTGGCCGTGGGGGGAGCTTTGGGCTGCCTAAAACTGCGACGGACACAAGCGCCATCGTCGCGCACAAGCACCCAGCCGCTGACACCCGGCAGATTCCAGTGGGAATCAATTTAGTAGCGGCGGCTGGAAGCAGGCGCCAGGTTCACCGGGAGAGCGAGACGATGGATGAGCGCTTGGCTCCATCTGCTAATGCCCCACTTTACCGTCCGAGCGCCTGGAGGACTTTGCAGGTGGTGACAGCCAAGCCATGGGATCCCTGTGGCGAGGCACAAACACGGGGCGGCATGAGCTCAGGGC
Organism: Tolypeutes matacus; assembly: GCA_026826555.1. Taxonomy (NCBI): domain Eukaryota; kingdom Metazoa; phylum Chordata; class Mammalia; order Cingulata; family Chlamyphoridae; genus Tolypeutes; species Tolypeutes matacus. The sequence goes on along the minus strand of JAKSZT010053883.1, from coordinate 791,516 downwards.
CCCACAAATGAAGAGCATCGTGTTGCATTGTTCCACGCCCCCACAGCGCTTCCCAAACACAAGGGCCGATGGAACCTTCGGGCGTGAGAACAGAGTGAGCCCAGGGGACGCCTTCTGCTCTGGTCACACTCGTCCAGCCTTGCAGGCCACTCACACCCAGGCAGCAAACTCCTCCTCGTGGCTGCAAACTCCCAGCTGCTGGCTATGTGCTCCCTTCCCTTCCAAGCCCCTCTGGGCTGCTCATTTCTGCATGAGCTCAAATGCAACTTGTCAAGCTACTGGGGCTCCGTAAAGAGTGAGCTTTCTCTGTGCTCATGGGAGGCATCTTCCGAGCTTCTAGTCAACGACCACACAAAAGGGCAGAGAAACAGCTCTTGTATGCCTCAACCAGCCTCCATCTACGTCTCCTTCCTAAAGAGAAAAGGCTCAGTCCAGAACCAAATACCCGAGCCCAGGCTTTGGGGAGCCCCACAGGTAACACGCAGCCTCTCCCCTTCGGTCACCTTGCAGGGTGACCTGCTCCAGTTTCCGAGTCTCCTTGCTTGGGCTCGAGCTGCCCAGGCCCACCTGGTGAGTGCCACAGGGCTCAGTAAGGACTGTGGGAACACGCGTTTGCACAGCTGGCTCTCAGCCGTCCTGGTCTAGGCCGACACTAAAGCACACAGGCCCCCCGCCCAGGCCCCCCGCCCTGCCAGGGGACCACACTGAGACATCACTGTCACGGGGCTCTCCTGCCAGGAGCCGGATAAGCCAAAGCTCATCCTAACCGTGTCCCAGCAAACCTCCTGTGCTAGCACTAAGGGGGAAAGAAAAGGTCAAACTTCAAAATCACCAAAAGAACTGTTTTCTAAAGCAAAATCCCAAAGAGTGCACACCTGGGGATGCTTCAGAGGAACTCTTCGGTGGATTTTTGAAACAAGGTTTCTTTCTATGCCCTTTACTCTCCTCTCCCCTTATCAAAATATAATACTCTTTCAATCTAGCAATTCAGCAATGTATTTAAAAAGTCCGTTCCCATAACTCACTGTTAGCATGGAGGCCCCAGGGCGGCTCAGGAAGCGTCTAGGACCCGAAGGGAGCCGGGGCGAGCCAGGCTGGGGCGCCCGGGGGTCACTCACCAGGCCCCCGGGGAAGAAGGGATGGCAGAGCCGGCGGGCGGCGAACCTGGAGGCGGCCACGCAGGCACAGGCGCGCTCGCTCCATTTTGTCTGCTTCCCAGAGCGGCCAGGGCCTGGACCTTACCCAGCCCCAGCACGCAGAATGGACCCTACACCCTGCGAGTCCTTATTAACCTCTTAAAGCCCACGCCGGCAAAGGGGACCGGGCTGCTGGGAGAAGGCAGATGGCAGCATTCGGCAATTTCCTCCAGTAGTTTTAAATGGTATTTACCCCTCATAAATCCAGGGCAGCTAGGAAACACTTGGGGCTGGCCGTCCCCCTCTTATTTCTGGAAATCGGGACGTGCATGTAATTGTCCCTTCAGCTGCCCGCCGCCCCCCGCCCCCCCTCCCAGCTTGAGATCAGGCGCCGGGTGGGGGGCGGCCAGGGCCGCCTGCTCTCCCCTAAGCGGCGGTGCAGTGCAGCCCAGTGGACAAACTCGAGAACCGCACGTTGCCTTTCTCCGCCTCCGCCTCCTTCCTCCCTCCCGGGTCTCCAACCAACCCGGGACGAAACGCACCAGCTCGGAGAAGCCCCCCGGCGGGAGGACCACGGCTCTGAGGCAGCCTGCCCTGGAAAGCGGAGCCCTGGGTCCTGGGCCCTCGGCCGCCCCAGGCAGCGGCTGGAGAAACCCAAGCGCCCCAGCAGGGCAAAGTTTGCTGAGAGGGATCTTGCTGGCGCCCCTACCGCGGGCTCCCGGGCTCGAACCCCGCAGCTTTCCAGCCGGCCCTGGATATCCAGCACAGAACAGCCCCGGGGCGGGCCCGCGGGGACGGGCGGGTGCTGCCTGCGCTCCCCAGACCCCAAAAGTCTCTCCGCCCCAGCTGCCAGCTGTGCGCGCCCGTCGCACCCGGAGGTCACCGGCAACCAGCTGGGTCGGCAGCTGGGAGCCCCCGCTCAGCCCCGGGGCCCCAAGCAAGGGAAGGGGCCGGTCGAGGGGCGGTTTGGGTTTGCTTTTCCCCAACTCCGCCCGCAAGGCTCTCGCCTGGAGCCTGGAGCCCTGGCTTCCCCAGGCAGCCCCGGGGCCCCGGCCGCCGCGCCCAGCGGCCCGCAGCTCGCCCCGGGCCCGGGGGAGGAGATGAGCCGGGGCGGCGGGCCAGGGCACTGCGCTGCTGGCTCCGGGAGCCACGGGCGCGCCCGGCCGGCCCCGCTGCCTGGGAGCTGGGGCCGGCGCCCCTGCTGGGCTCTGGACGCGCCACCCCGGAGAGCCGGCGGCCCCCAGCGGGGCTGCGGGGCGCGGGGCTCCGGGCCAGTCCCCCCGCCACACACCCCTCGAGCCGGCCCGCTGTCGCCCCCGGGGGCCGCTCGCAGGGGGCAGGAAGGGGGTCCCTTTATTTGCAGAACAGGACGCAGCGCCAGCCCGGCCTGACACGCACACACACCCCGGCCCAGGCGGCGCCGGTCGCTCACCTGAGTCCTAAAAGCTGTTGAATCCACATGGTCACGTTTCGGGGCGCCAAGCCTCAGACCTCGCTCGCCCCGGCCATCTGCGCGGCGCCCGCCCGCTGCTTCCGTCCCGCCGGTCTCCGGCTCTCTGTCCGCCGCCCGCCGCCCGCCGCCCGCCGCCGGCCGCCGGGCGCAGAGCGAAGTCAGAGCGCGGCCGTGCGGGGCTCCATGCGGGCCGGCGCGCCGCCGCCGTGGGGGCGCATGGCTCAGGCGGGGCGGCCCGCGGGGGCGCACATCCCCCGGCCGTGCGCAGGGCTTGCAGCCCCCACTGGGGGTGACCCTGCGAAGGCGGCGGCGAAGCGGGGCCGCCCGCGGCGGGCTCGGCAGAGGCGCGCTCCGGCGCTGTCGCCGCGAAGGAGGGTCCGAGGAGCCGAGGCTGTGCCCTCCGCGGCGCCGGGAGAGAGGCCGGGCGGCGCCGCCACGCAGGATGCGAGTCTCGCCGCGCGCGGCTCTTGCCTCCAGCTGGAGCCCCGCGCCGAGGGGGCGGCGCTGCCCGGGGCGGGGGGGCGGCGAGGACGCGGACAGACGCGGGGTCCCCTGGGCGCGCCGCCGGGCCAGGGGTTCTCTTCGGGGCTGCGCCGCCGACCCGCGCCGCTCAAGTTTCCCGGG